>VWYK01009488.1:103113-138480 GCA_013399775.1 Semnornis frantzii | reverse complement strand
TCCAAAAATTTTTTTTTTTTTTTTTTTTTTTTTTTTTAATCTAGGTGGCAAAATCTCATAAGAAAGGGATTAAGGAATCTGGAATAGTTGTTTAAAAAAAAAAAGTAGGACTAACTTGAAATGTCAGTCTTCATCTTTTCCAATTTGAAAAGCAGAGCTATTCTACCCATTATTACCTACAGCATCATACAAATTCTTCTCTAAAATGATTACGGTAGTAGCTACAATTGGATTTAGCCAACCCACAGCACTGCTTTTACTATGCTTCAAAAAGCAGGGCAGTAATTCCCACAGCAAGACTCCCCTAAGGGAAGTAACAGTTACCACCCACTCAGGTTTATTGGAATATGTCTAAAAAATATACAGCCGACTTTACACAGAATTTTTTTACTCAAGCATTCAAAGGAAATCAGACAACTTTGAGGCAATGTGCCATTCTGTTTCTTGCAAAGTTGTTACTGAATGATGAATTCACATAAGGGTAGGAACACTGCCATTTAAACCAAATCATAGCAAGTATCTACCTTAGTTCACAGATCTCAGAATCAAGACAGTACATTGATTATGTTGCTAAGGCAATGAAAAAGCAGCCCACACTCAGAAGGAAGAAATTACAAAGTAGTTACATGGTCAAATATACCTAAGAAGACAACACCACAAGATTCCAGTTAGGTAGGTATAGCAAATACCTTACACCTAGGGGAAGACTATCCAAAGTATATTCAGGAGGAAATAAAAGACTGAGCAGCTGGTATGGACAACAAAACCCTAGAGTGTAAAGGTCTGCAGCAGATCAGACCAGAGCTGCAATGGAGTATATCTGGAAAACACAAGTACAGGCTCCCCCTCTGTCTGCCTTTCCTGTGTGGTGGCTGTAGGAACAAGAAAAAACAAATTAATCTCCTTGCAGTTCCAACAGAATCTCCTAGTATGGCTTATGCAAAGATCATAGAATCAACAGATTTAAAAGCTCAGGGAAAAGGTACCTTGGGAATATCAGCTATGAAAGAAAATGCAGTGACAGGGAACTGCAGAGGTAGGACAGAGCAACAGNAAAAGGGAGTTATTCAACATGTACATTTTATTGCAAACACTGAAACACGAGAAGGACACAGCAGCTTTCTCCAAACATGAGCTAGACAAATTATCCTCATAGGAAAGATCATTGAGATAGACGCCTGGAGACCACAGGTCCTCTAGCAGGCATTCCAGGGAGCTAGAAGTGCATAAGAGTTTAAGGTGATAAACCACACAGACCTCTAGCAACAGAGGAGCGATCAGGCATTTGTTAGTGCCATTTTCCAGAAAGCTGAGGTCACTTCAGCTGCAGCTGAAACAAAGCAACTCTCAACTCCTGCCAGTGCAGCAGATTTCCAGGGTGAAGCAATCCAGCTTCCTACAAACATTGCTGAGCAAATGCAAGTATTAGTGTTGCAGCAAAAGCTTGGGCTTATCTGTTTCAGGTTTACAAAAAGGTCCAAGAAACAGGCAGTCTTTCTAAATCTTCTGCTCCTTCCACCTTCTGCAGAGAAAGGCTGGCCTGCCAGGGACACCACACCACTACCAGTGGTGGTCTACAGGAGGAATAACAGAACAAGCACAAGCCAGACAAGTTTGTTAGGTGGAGAAGGGGCAGCAGACAAAACTACTGACCCTGAACTCCTTCAATCTTCACCAGATTCAACTTTTTCTCCCCTGAAAGATTCATCCATTTCAGATTTATACTCTCTCCTTTCCAGTAAGCCACCGTGAACATACAGGAAATTTCATTTCCCAGCAGCTTTTGTTCACTAAGGACAAGACCATCTCAGGCCTATGAAGGACTAACACAGTGCAGGGATACAACCCAAGCTGAGAGACAGGAATACATCACACGAACCGTCAGGGGAAATGAGAGGCCATGCTAATTTTCCAAACCTTTGTCATAGGAAACCTTGAAATGCACAGGCAGGAATCCCCTCATGATCTTGCCAACCAGTTGCCAAACTAGTTTGTCAGAAGTCCCTGATCTGCCAGTTAGGAGCAGAGACAGGTGTTGTACAGTTGGGTTATTTCTCACATACCTGAGCAGCTTGTAAGAAATGAGCAAGAGTGTGTAAAATGCTCATCCCCTTATGCGTGCATGCACACAGCAGCTGCAGCAGGCACTTTGTATAGGGTGCAGCCCACGCTGGCACAGCAGGAGGGGGAATACACGGAGATAAACCTTACTTAGGAATGCTCACGCACTGTGTTCAGTAGTGTGATAATTAAATCGTTAGTCACATTGACAAGTGGGTGGAAGAGGCTGGAAACGTCTGATGCAGTTTGCTACAGGCAATTATAGATTTACCAGCGATGCATCTGTCACACACAGAGATGGGCTCAGACCCAAGTATCTGCAACAGCTCAACTTTAGCCCATTTCCCAGAAGTAAAACGGAATGAAGACACCAGCTCTGCATCTGCAGTACTCTGCAACAGCCCAGACTCACTGCCAACCTACCACATGAGAACAGCTGTACGATTTCACACACTCAAATATTCATCCAGGCAAGAACTTGCAGAGGCTAAGCCTTATCCAAAAATCTGGGAATTTCCCTTCTTTAAATGCTCCCTGATAATACTAACTGCTTAGGTAGTGTTTATGTGCCCCTAGTCCTGTTCCATGGCTCATCTTTCTTGGCTACTGCACAACAAAAGCCTTGCAGGCTCAACAGAAATCTGACAGCAGTTTGCTAAATACTTAGGGCTCTCTTCAGTAACCATCTGCCACTCACAGGGGACTAACTCATCTTTGCAACAGTTCAGTATTTATGCTGGAGTGCAAACCTAAAATTAATTGCATTTATCTTAACGAACTAAATTTTACATGGCAGACAATGATAACAAAATGGATCATGTACTCTAGAACACTAGCCCCGTTTCACACTCAGCCTCAAAATTCCTCCACACGGAGCAGTATAATTAGGAAGTGGCAGGGAAAGAGGACAAATTGTAACCAGTATTAGAGATGCCTTGCTTGCTATGCTGGTTCCACTCCACAGAGGAGCCTGTGCAAGTCAGTACTTTTCCCGAGTCCTGAATTCTCAAATTCTTTAAAAATTAACTGCTGCTAAAGGAATCCAAAGGTTTGCAGGGGGTCTGCATACTTGCTGCTTCCTGTGACAGGTCAGCTTGCAGGAAACAGCAGTTGGCAGGAATGCAGGCAGAGGGGACAGGACTCACGCAGACAACTGAGATGGGTTGGTTTTCCCCAAAGAAATTTTATTTGAGAAAGTTGACAAAGATCCCCCAACCAGTCATTACAGGTAAATCCATACCAGCCCCCCCAGCCTGCTCCTCAGTAATCATACCAGTACAGTGGAGATCAAAAAGCAACACCAGAATTATGACAGTGTAACAGACACCTGGGGAAATATATCTTTGTATTCAAGTAAGGATGGGGAGAGGATATCAAAACAGACAAGATGGAAAAGCCTCTTTCTTGCACTCTCTTTTAAAAAGTTATATAAAAACAAATGCAAAACTTTAACAGATGTACAGACTTCAAAATGCAGGACCTAAAACTATCTTCAAATCAATTCTGTAATTCAGTTCTGTGGCATTGCTGCTGTTCTGCACTGTAAGAGCTTTCAAAAACATACAAGGATAAAATGGATGCAAGGGCAGAGGAGTGGACTTGGGTTCTTAATATGGCTTCACCAAAAATGGAACAAATTGCCAATGGGACTAACAACTTCAGGCGCTTGGCAATGGCAAAGAAGAGGCAAAGTACAGATGTATTCAGGTGACAGGTCATACTTTCACCCTCTTTCCTATTGCCTCACCCTGGACAACCATTTCTTTCCCAGCAACAGATCAGATTCAGGTCAGAAATTATAAAAAACATGCTTTTTTTCAAAATGGTAGTCCAGGTCCAGGGCTATGACAACTCATTCCTTAGCCGTAAGTGTCTAGCATATGACACAAAAATGCTGTGCTGCTGAACCATTTGCTCTGAGGGAATGCAGAGAAAGTAAAAGAATTCTAATCACTGCCTCAAAACTGCCTGCTTTTTCCCAGTCTGGCTTGTTTAACATCATGCCATCTGGACAGCTGAGAAACGACAAGAAGTTGCCTGCTCTCTCTGTAGTACCGCACAGGAGAATAACAATTCTGTCAAGAGCAGACTTCTGTCCAGACTCCAGCCAGACACAGAATTGGCCTACTGCTATCCTGTACTGCTTTTCTGAGTTCATCCACGTTCTTCCAGTAACTCCTCTGCCAACCTACAAAGCAGCCCCTAAACTGTCAGACTTCAAAGCAGGGCACAGGCCCTCATGCTCCACACGAGCAGCAGCCCACCTTGCTTTGAGGTCTCAGCAAGGGAGATTCAGCCAGCTGCCAGCTGGACGAACTCTAGACTGTTAGGTGAGAAAAGTCTCCTGTTCCATCTAAGACCCAAATTTCCAAGCATAAAGTGGTCTTATTTTTTCTGTGACTGTATCTGACTGAGGCCTCCTGTTTGCACAAAAGGCTGTCCCTGACAAAGGTTTTCAGGAAAACTGCTGCATCATTTCAGAACAAGAGAGGCAAATCCATGTTGGAGCAAGGGTGGAACCAAGGCTGGACAGCTCGTTTGAGCAAAGCAGGTGGCTTCTTTTCAAGCTCAAACATGTTCCAAAGCCTTCCATCCAAGGCTCCCCTTCCTCCAGGCTGAACCATCATATGCTCAAGTGCCCTGACCTGTCAGCACAAGACACCAGCTCCCACAGGGAGAAACACAGAGGTCCACAACAGGAACCAAACCTTGGACCTCCCTCTATCCTCAGGCCCTGCTGGAACAACTAATCCTAATGCTTTGCACTGATCTCCATATGCAAGTCTTAGCTCTCAGCTGGTCAGAACACAGAATGCCCTGCTCCGCCCTGGTCCTAGCTACGTGGCACCTGAAGAGCTCAGCAGGGTCAAGCAGCTCAGAGTAACAGTACAGTCACAGACAGAAGGGAGACATCATCAAGTCAAGATTATAAAAGAATAGACAGCTCAAAAATTTGCTGCAGCTGTCATGGAAACATTTTTTTTTTTATTTAATCGCTGCCCCAGGAACCCCTAAACCCATCACAACCTCCCCCACCCTCACCATCCAACAGGATTTCACAAGTCCTCTATTGCCTCCGATGTTTAGGCTCCCCTCTCCGTTTAGGGTCCAAGTTCCTGTAGAAAAGCCAGTGGGTATCATCTGTGAGACGGCTCCAGGGGGCCACGGCTGTGTCCCAGCGGTGTGCAGCTGGGTTTGAGAGGGGAGAGAGGAGGACTTGATCCTTTACTCAATTAGTTTCTTGGCCTTGAAGAAGCGACGCAGGTAGAAAACCTGCCAGGTGGCCAGTCCAATGAGGCAGCACATGGAGAAAATGCTGAAGTACAGAACCCGGGTGTTTGTTGACTCTGAAACAGAAAACAAACCATTGTGTGGGAGTCTCACACGGTAGATGCACCTCAAGAGGGCAAAGCTCCCAGGATTTTTCTCTCCCCACCCCTGTTAAACTTCAAAAGCAAGATATCATACAGTGTGATGGCAAGGGCACTGAAGCACCAGCAGTACTTGAGAATAAAAGCAGAGGGAACAATGGGAAGGATAACGAGATAGAACAAGCTGAAACTATGGTTAATGGGCAACACTAAATGGTACAAAGTAATTCATCCTAGGAATGGAGACAGAAAGAAATTATTTCTAGAGCTCTGACACATGATATGTACTGACTGCTTCAGAGAGAGAGATATACCAGCAGGTTTCCCTTACTAGGAACAGAACAGGCAGAGACCACTACGATTGCTCCATCTCCAAATGCTGTCCTAGTAACACATTCAGCAGAAGTAAAGGGTCTCAGAGCCCCATCCCTCTGAAGGACCACATTATCTCTTACCATTTGTGTCTCTCATCTCCTCTTCTCGTTTCTTCATATAGGCAAAGTCATTAACAATGGACTCTGAAAGGTCTTCCAGCCGCCTCAATTCCACTTCCAGAGGCTTCAACTTCTCCACTTTAGCAATCTAGAAAATAGAAGAGTAAGGCAATCACTGAGCCAAAACCAAAAGCTCCCATGTGAGATTTTACTCCCAATTTGAACCACTCCTCCTCACATACTACAGATCTGGGTCATCCTTCCCCTAGGGAAACGCCTCTACAAACCAGAAACTACCATTGCATAAAACACTATCACTTCTCCCACCTGTTCTCTGAAACACACTCTCTGCTACTCCTACACAGCTGAGGAGCACAGTGTGCATACAAGCACATTTCTTCCTTATTCGGCCTAATGTTAGCTTATTCACAGTTGGTTTCTGAGGAGTGGGTAGAAGGGGGTGCCACATGACTAAACCCCCAATGAACAGAACTCAGACTGAGATACAGGTGACTAACTTGCATACGACATTGTGCTATGGGCACACAGGATATTAGCACCCAGACTCATTTTGCTAACTGCTGCCACACGCCCCAGAAAGCTCCGGCAGGCTGATTCCCAGTAGTAGCAGTTTGATTACACCCACAAGAGCTCAGGGTTTCACTTAGATTGACAACCTCCAAGGCTGCGTGCTCTTCGTAGGGATAAGGCAGCCACGAAGTGCTCTATCTGCCTCCAACCACCAGGTGGCGCTGCAGGCATGCTTAGGGGGCGGGTAGGCTGCCTCTGAGCCCCTCGGAGAGGCAGTCACTTCCTTTCCTAAGAGCTGGCTTTGTAGGACACCGTGTGCCCCTAACTCACAGATATGTATACCGAAAGGAAAAGTCCACCAGACAAAAATGATTAAGGGAGGGGAAGATCTTCCTTAGGCGGAGACACTGAGGGAGCTGGGGCTCTTTAGTTCGGAGAGGAGGAGACCGAGGGGTGACCTCATTCATGTTTATAAATACGTAAAAGGTGAGTGTAAAGAGCATGGAGCCAGGCTCTGCTCGGTGATCCCCAGTGACAGGACAAGGGGCAGTGGGTGGAAGCTGAAGCATAGAAAGCTCCCTGTAAACATGAGGAAATTTTTTTCACTGTGAGGGTGACACAGCACTGGAACCAGCTGCCCAGGGAGGTTGTGGAATCTCCCTCTCCGGAGATAATCAAGACCCTTCCAGATGCATTCCTGTGTGATCTGGTATAGATGATCATGCTCTGGCACAGGGGTTGGACTGGATGATTATTGAGGTCGCTTCCAGCTCCTAACATTCCGTGATTCAATTGGAAAGCACAGTCCACAGCAGCAGCTATTTAAAGTTGAATATGGGAGCACATGTCCATGCCCTGCTCCTGGCTGCAGTAAAATCCATGACACAAGGACATTGCTGAAAGGAAGCCAACTGCAATTCTTGTCACTGCTACAGCATACGATGTGGGTCACTTGGGCTCTTGTGTAGTATTTGTCACTATTACCAACAAATGACAGGCCCTCCTTTCATGAAGGCTGAATGTGTCCCCAAGGGGTGCAAGAGAAGATGAGCTACAGAAAACCTGCAGCTCTCCATGAGTCTCACAACCACACAGGATTACTCAGACATAAGGCGCAGGACAGCATCCTTCAGTGGTCCAGGTGCTGACACACAGGCAACAGGGTGCTCAAAGTGAAGACCATCCCCGAAACTTCTAGAGGCAGCTGCCAGGGTGTCACAGCCCATCTGAAGAGATGCTCGTGACCAAGCCAGTGCTAAGCTAATCAGCCATTTGACTGAAGGGTCTTCACATGACACGTGTATCCTGGCAAGCTGCAGGCCATCAAGCAGTCATCTGAGGATTTTTATGCTGAGGTGAGCTGTATATTACAGCTTTGCCAGCAGAGCAGTGTCAATTTTGGAGTGTGTTTGTGAGGAGGGGTAGGAAATGGGATATCAAACTCTTCCTGCTTTCTAGCCAGTAGGTTATTCTCAGAAAACCCAGAAGCTTGGACACATTACCTGACTAGCTTTGATGGAAAACAGGCACCATTGCAAGTGTGCCTATGGCCCAAACTCTGCTAGTACAATGTCTCAGACAGCTTTACTGACAAGCTAACCCAATACTGCCTGTCTCTGTTACATTCCTGGGGGGCACTTTTCTTCACTCACAGAAGGCTACGAAGGTTCTGCTGGGAAAAAACTATGGCTTTCCTGCTCCATCCTGCATCCCTTCGACTGTTCTTAATAAGCATAGCTAAAAGCATCCAACAGCTACTTTTAATCCTTTTAGTACATCAATATGCACATCCTGGAATCTCTTTCATCCCTACTGAAGCCCACATGCAAAGATGCTCCAAGGGATTTTTGCAAAAAGCCCACCAAGCAGCTGGGATGGTGGGAAACCATCATCCTGGAAGGAACATCTGGACCACCAGAACAACCAAGATAAGAGCTCCACTGAACATTCTCATGAGGCACTCCTAGTATAGAAAGAGATACACTATAGTGAAGGACTGTCAAGGAGCCGATCTGGAAAGGAATCTAGATCATCAGACTTTCTTGGTGCACTCTGAAAAGGCTTTTATACTTTTTGCTACCTCCATTCCTACTTACCAGATAAAGAAAGTTATTCCTTCCTACCCCAGAGAACTAAGTAGTGACAGTACCGTAGTTAGGTTTTATAACTCAGTTCACTCTCCCAGTTGCTTTGCTCCACAAACATCTGAATCTAACAAAACTTATGAAGCTAGGTTTGGACATCACCCCTCCTCTCACTCCATATATCCATCTCCAGGTACACCAGTATCAGTGACTGTCACTCAACTCCCTGCATCAAGTCTTCTTGCAGCAATTAAAAAAGAACTGGGGAGGAAGACAGGTCACTGGTATGATACAGTAGATAAGAATCACAAGCAAAAGGCACAACAAAGCAGCAATTCCAGGAGAAAAACCTGAACAGCAGTCCTCCCCTCTAGGGCCTTACAGCAATCTGTCAAGTCAGTACCCGCGAATGCTATAGCCACCCGGGCAAAGATGATGAAAAAGAGAAAACAAGCTGCAAAGCACTGTGGCTAAGCATCTGTAGCAGCTGTACAAAGAGTAAACTAGCTGAAGTCCTTTGCATCCACACAGCTCAACAAGGCTTGACACAGCCTATCACTCCAAGAGGTCCTCACAAGTCACAGATGCTTGTCAGTGTTACCAAGATCTGCATTTGGTATCAGGTGGGATTGCAAGTGTACATTCTTCTTTTCCTCATGGACCTTTTCCACCAATCTAACTACACTGTCAAGCATAATGGATATTCTGATTCCCAGTTCTATCAGTACAACCAGTGAGCATGTAAATATGCAGACATAACAGAACCTTTCTGCATAGGGACAACGCTTCTAGGTACCACACAGAGCGTGCTGCAGGGTTGTATTTAAAAAGATTATGTAAATGCAGTCACCATAATCCTTCCATTTATGCTCTCAGGGGTCATCCCTTAAGATTGCAACATCTTGTAATCCTTCAGTAGTTGACTGCCAGACAGCTGGCCCAATGATTGCTTTACTTTTCCCTGACCAGTGCTTTTTTACTCTCCATGCAGAATGTGCACTAGATTGACATCAGCAATGATTGCTCTGCTGCTCCCTGACCAAGGAAGCGGACGCAGTGACTGCTATTCCACAAGTCTGGCTCTTGAGTTTAAGAAAGCTATGTCCTGCTGAGATGGAAACATTTAGGTTTTATGCCTATTTACAATGTCACACCTTCAAAGCAAACACTTTACACCAACTACCACTCTGCCAAACACTTTTACACAGATACATTGCCAGTTCTTAGAAAATGCACAAGGACCACTTCAGGACTGTTGAGCCAGTACATCTTACAGTGAGGAAGGTAAGAACAGTAACAACATAACTTGACCTTTAGGAGGGTCTCATATTAACCTAAAATGCCCTCTGCTGCTAGGGCTGGGGAAACTTCACATCTCAGTCTCTTGTTGCGTCCAATGCCTATGGCCAGAAGTTAGGTCATGCTGTCCTAACAAAGAAATTCACACGTTAGGCCTCAGTTCCCAGAGTACAGAATTAATTTTAGTTGACATCTTTTTTTCTTCCTCCCTTAATACGCAAAGCTTCACTGCAATTGGGCTGCAGACAAGCTTTCATCACCGCTGGGAAAACAGCTTCCCATCATGAGCCCCAGATATACAAATGGTGTCACGTGAGTGCTGGGAAAGGGGAGCCTGCAGTGCAGGCAGCCAGGGGACATACCTCCTCATAGTTCTTTGCTTCAACTCCATGCTTCATATCCAGAATCACGAGCTGGTCCGGCATCCTCCCTGTTCCTGGAAGCATAATGAAAGGATTCATTGTGCAAAACATTCAGCCTGCCAGGAAATCACCAGCCTTCCCCACCACTGAGGAAGAACTCACAACATCCCTCCCCTCCTTCCATGTCTGCAGCTAACTGCGGAGGCAGCATAGTCCAGCCTAAAAATACAGAGACTCCACAATAAATCCTGGCTGAAGGAGAGCCTCCCAAAGATAATGAGAACAAGCTGTAACTAAAAGTGCTAAGTGCATGTAGGATGCAAATCTGTAAAAACTGCAGAGGATTAGAAGATGAATACCAGCTGCTTTGTGACAGCCTGGCGAAAGACAAGCCACCAGAGGGACAAACATTCAACTGTGAAGCCCACGTTCCTCCTAGTGGGAAGTACATCGGCAGCTTGTCAAGGTTACTGGGATTGTGAATGATTCTACATGCAAAGGAGCAGGAGGTAAAATGTTCTGATTGAGGAACATGGCATACAAGGACTACTGACCCTCACATGCTGCAGTTTCTGCAGAAACAAAAGCAATCCCTTTCCCAACACATCTTCTCAGGGAAAGAACAGCTCAGATATGAGATCCGCTCTGCTAACAGAAGCCTCAGGATGGCAGAAGGTTTCTGACACTGGGAAAGCTTCACTTCAGAGAATGGTTATCTGGAGCTGCACAGTGAGCAGGAGAAGGCTGTGGTCAGCAGCACAGTAGTAGTTTTTAAAGTCTGTAACCCCCAAGGCAGGGACATTTATGGCTAATAGCTTAACTGCTACAAACTGTCACATCTGAGAACATTCACAAGGAGAAAAAAACTCAAACATATAGAACAGACATAGAAGATACCCTAAAGAATGTAGCAGCATGTGAACTGACTTCACATGCCACTATACCACCCACCAAGGAAATGTCTGAACATACACATGCCCAAATTTCAACACTTTGGGGCATGCAGCTGTCCTCAGCTGACTGCTAGCAAAACACAAGGTCTGAATTCACTTACACTATGAATTTCATCATCTTTATCCAGGAGTACATCCAATACTCACACTTTGCCTTAGGAAGTTGCCAGGTGGACACTCCATCAGTCCACCAACAAAAATTCAATGTACAGGCCACACCAGGTCACTCCAGTCAGAGCTAGGATGATACTCCAGATGCAACAGCCCCCAATTTTCTACCCACTGAACTGCTCTTCCAACTCCAGAATATTCTATATTCTGGCAGAATATAGAATAACCTACTGAAAAGGTGTATCAACTAAAATGTTTCTTGGGGTTCTTGAGGGGTAGAAAAGCTCAAAACTCAAACCTGCTATGTAAGAACCCAATGCATAAATCAGGATTAGGATTGGCTTTTTTGTTCGTTTTCTTACAAAAGCCCGGTTACTGTAAAAAACAAACTTCAGACCCAGCACTTTTCTTTGACAGGTTGTATCAAACAATGTTCCTTTCTCCCTCAAGTTTTGACTGCTTATCCCATACATATACCAGCATGCCTAAGACTGACAGGTAGGACAGCCAACAGCAGCTATAGAAGGCAATTCAAAACACACAATTCAGTGAGAGGGTTTTTTTACAGCAATTTGTGTGGAGATCTGAAGCTTCCAGGAAGACACGAGAAAGATGAAAAGGGCAGTGAACAGGAGAACAGAACTAGAAGGATTAATTTGTCAGGCTGGAAGGGCAAGCTGCCAAGAGCCAGTAAGAAAGCAGAAAACTTCGAGCTGCTGGGTGAAAAAGGACAGAAAGTAGACATTTTGCAAGAGGTTAGTGTTGTCAGGGACCAGGCTGGAAAAACTCAAGCTGCTCTTCTAAAAGTTCAGTGGGCCCAAGGCACTAGATAGCAACCTTCACACAGATAGTGGCCTGGTAACAACCTGGTCCTCCTGTAGCTAGGGCTCACCACAGCAGCAAAGAGTAAAGCAGTTAACTCCCAGAGATCTTACACTAAATCAATACCTACACTCCCCAGGTCTTCAAGAGATCATCTCACATGAGCACAGAACTGTTCCTGGGAGATTAGTGCTGCTCCTAATTTGCAAAGCCACTTAGAAAACAGGATGGCTGAAAAGGATGCAAAATACCTTTCCCACGGAAATTCCAGAAAAAATGAGCCATAACACTCTTAAGAAAAAAAGAGATAAAGATTAGTACATAGGAAGTGCCCTACAGGGAATCACGTAGCGCAGGTTGGGTTCTCAAGAGACTGGCACACAGTGTGAGAATAAGTGTGCCTGAGAACAGAGCACTGGTAAGGAAGACAGGACCCTTCCAACCTTGGGAGAGGGGAAAAAAAAAAGCCTGCAAACACCCTTAGCTCCAAGGAGCACCCTAAGAACTCCTCCACTCAGATAAGGTGGACCTTCTAAACAGGATCTCCTTCTCACTTCCTCTTCCTCATTTCTGTGGTTATGGATTGTGAAATCCCAGTTGCTTAGACTCTTCAGGTCCCAACGGCTCTTAATTTCCTCTACCAACTGTTTTTCTCCTTCAGTGCTCCACCAACATCCTCCTTGGCTGCCACACTACAAGTCCTGACCACTTACTTGGTGAGACTGTGGAAAAAACCAATAACCCTCTAAAGAGAAACATGGGGATAAACCAGCACTTGGCCAGTTCCCCCACTCCCATGCTGACCTTGTAGAGGAAACAACACACTTCCTTGTGATGTGTGCTGCGCTTACTTCTTCCACAGTACCTTAACCAAGCCCTGAAGATGATCGAGCCTCACAGTGACACCTCTGTTACTTCAATACTTCCTTAATCTCCAGCATAGTTATGGGAAATCTGGAGATACTCATCACGTGGTATCTCTCTTTAGCAAGGAATTTGGGTGTTTGGGTCCAGAAAACAGCAGCTTTGAGGTCCCCTAAGACAAAGACTCCAGAAGATAACTCAGCTGTTCAACTGAACAGCTCTAGATTTTGGCATCTCAACACCTCGCTGGTCACTGGACAGAAGCTGGACTTTAAAACATTTTACTCTCATCAGTACTGAAAGCTTTAAACAAAACTTGCAACAACACAAGGGAGCCAGGAAACAGGCATTTGCTACCGTCAAAAGAGCTATAATGGACTCAATCTAGGTAAGAAATTTCTGGTTACGTGCACTGAAATAAGAGTCTAGGCACAACTAAAGAAAGAAGTCTTTCCTACCTCAATGTGTGGTCACATGGAAGCTATGAAATTACTTGTGTGACTATCTGGAGACATCCCAAACACCCAGGTGTTGCATAGTAAATAGCGTGAGTCCCAGATGAGTCACTAGAGCCTGCATGTCTCAATGTGTTACACTGCATTTGGAAGCCCTGCCGCTGGAGTGAAATAAAAGCATTTGGGGTCACTGTCTTTTCTGTAAAATACTACAAAAGAGGTGTTACAAGCCAAACTCCTCCCAATTCCAGCAAAGAAGATAGCCTTCTGTTTCTAGAAAGTTCTCTCCAACTTTGTATCTTATACATGGAGCAGAAAAGCAAAACATCTTATGTCTCCATAGATATGAGGAATGCTGCTAGTGATTGCCCTGTGAAATGCTCTGGGATCTTTTAAGACCTAAGAGACAGGTCCGGGGAGCAGAACTGCCAGTGACCACAAAAGGATGTGAGCACCTACAAACTTGCACATGCTCATACCACCACCAATGAGACTAGAGCCCAAGTGTTGGCTGTTTTCAGCACGTTTCTCCTGAAGTTGAGCCCAGCCACTCAAAGCAGCACGTGCGTCACGCCCACAGGAAACCAGCCACAGCACTCCTTAGGCAACCATCTCTGCAGAGCAACTGCAAGGCTGTTCTGCTCATTTCCCCTTCCCTTTATTGACCACTTACAGTAGTCAGGGATGCGAACTAAGGCCACATTTCCTACGTACAGACACACTCCCCAGCCTCAAAAAATGGTTGCTAAACTAATGTAGGATTGCTGACAAGTACACACTGTGAAGAGACCACATTCCACCAAATGCTAAGAGATAATCAGCTGGGTAGAAAGACAGGGTCCTGAAGATGATGGCATGCTGCTCTGTCCTGACTGAAAGATGAGGAGAAGCATGAAAAGGGGAAAAAAGGTACAGTTTGCTCCCCAGTAGAGCTGCTCATTGCCACTGTGATGATCTCTGTGGGATAAACACACGATTCCCTTTTCAGAGGAAACTCTAGCCAAAGATGATTACTTAACTTCAAATGCAACACCAACAGCAGATATTCTGCAGTGAGACTCCTCACGGTCTCCTGGAGTCCATCTTTAAAGTCAAACTTTTCTGTGGACCATACTCACAACCACTTTATTCATACCCCTAATGCACACACCTACACAAACTTGTTCAGAATCTAGAAGCAGCCAACAGACCTTCCACTTTACTTACCCACAGGAAGCTTGCTCTCAAAACATGCCTCAAACATATCATAGTCTTCAGTGGTGAAAGCAAACTTGCCCTTAGTGGCATCCTCCTTGGCATACAGGATGTGCCCAGCTGAGTCAGTTATCTGTAAAACACAAGAAGGGTAAGGAACGTCGTGTTTCACCGCCTTAGGCTCATACTGCCTGTGCTGTTCAGGAAGAGTTCTTGTAGCAATCCCTTCGGAGCTGCTGCATTCTCCTTTCACCTTTCAACAGTTTCCCTCCTTTCTCACAACTATACCAATGCCTCTTTTCCTCAACCTCATGCCAGAAAAGCCAGTGTCTGTAAGGTAATTATTGACTCTTGGATTAAAGAACTCCATCTCAAAAAAACAACCAACAAACTCCAAAACCACACCAATTCCTCTTCCTCCTACAACCTCTGAATATAGTCTACAATTAGGAACTCTGCTGAACCAAACTGTTATTCATTGCCTTCTTTTTTTTCAAGCAAAATTCATAAATTTCCATAGCAACAGAGGAATGGAGAAGCCTTATGAGAAAAAAGAAAAGACTACTCATTCCCTAGAAGATGGAATGGAGAAGCACATATCTATTCCTCTAGAAATAAGCCATCAACGCAGCCCTGAGTTATACAAGGTTTGGATGCCAGGATCCATTGAAGTGGCCACTGCAGAGCACAATTCAGACTATACAGACAGACTAATGACTGCTTTGTGCTAAATCTCTGAAATATTAGTAAGAGCAGGCAAAAACACAGTTCTAAAAAATGTTTAACCAGAGTTAAAAAAAAAGACAGACATATATCATAAAACAGACTTCAGAATCATTGTGCTTGATTAATGACTCCATTCAGTTGAAACAATGACCCTGGAGACTAGTGAAGAAGAAACTAAGGTGCAACAATACAGCATAAAAATCAACAGTGTGTATTCCACGGGAACACTTCCCCATCTGTCTTAACTCTGTCCTTTGACAGGTAGGCCTGAAAAAGCACGAGTGCTAAAGTTGTAAGCTGTCTTTGGAAGTCCTGGAGGTGAGGAGACTACAAAGCTAGAGAACAATTTTAAATCTATGTAAAGATTGAAGCACACAAAACAATGTGTGATGTGGAGAAGGTTTAGGTCCCTTTACTCCATCTTAGAAGAGAAAACCCGAGTCATTTCCCAGAAAAAAGGCCATACAAAAGGGCTACTTATGCCAAATTAAGAAAACGCTCTTCTTTATTCATATTAGAACATCTAATTAACTCCCTGCCATGGGACAGTACTCACTCTGGTGAGACCACATCTTGAGCACTGTGTTCAGTTTTGGGCAACTCATTACAAGAGGGATGTCAAAGTTCTGGAGACAGTGCAGAGGAGGCCAACTAAGCTAGTGAAGGGCCTGGAGAATAAATCTTATGAGAAGCGACTGAAGGAGCTGGGACTAGTTTGAAAAAGAGGAGGCTGAAGGGAGACCTCATCACTGTCTAACAGCTACCTGAAATGACACTGTGGAGAAATTGGTGCTAGTCCCTTCTCAGAGGTAATTAGTGATAGAACAAGAGGGAATGGCCTCAAGCTACGTCTGGGTAGGTTTAGACCAAGTATTAGGAAAAATTTTTTCACAGCAAGAGTGGTCAGACATTGGAATGGGCTGCCCAGGGAGGTGGTTGAGTCACCAACTCTGGATGTGTTTAAAAGTCATTTGGTGTTTGGGGATATGGTTTATAGTGAATCTTGTAGAGTAGGGTTATTGGTTGGATTTGGTGATTTGGATTTTGGATTTGGTTTTCAATCTGAATGTTTCTGTGATTCTGTGACACTACTGATGCCACCAACCTAATGGACTGAGAACAGGTATGGACCCTCATGAAAATAATACAGGATGCTCTTTTAGACAAGAGAAATAATAAAATATATAAAGCCTTATGCCTCAGAGTATATGACGTAAGAGGTAAGACTTTAGGACAAGCTTCTTCTGCACAAGAGGTTACTCTGTAATTTTCTGTTACAGGGCAAATTTGTCGTGGCTACTCTTCACTATATGGTATTTGTCAGTATCCAAGACCAAAGAGGAGCATCGTTCTCCTGTGATGCAATCCCTGCTTAAAGTTCTACCCACATTCAAGTGGCCAGCAGAAACAAGCACAGCTGCGCAGTCAGGCGCCGACTGCTGCTGTGCCATTCCTGTGCCACCACAAACCCTGAACACAAGCCACCAGGCTACTGGAAGCATGCAACGTGAGTTAGCTGGCCCTAGTGAAGTGCAAGTTGTCTCCATCTGATGATGCAGACACCATGTAAAAGCATGTGTTCTGGCCACCACACAGTGCACACTACTGGATGGAGTGGTCCCGATTAACCAAGCTGCTAGGCTTATCAGGATGGTATCACATAACCTGCACACTGGGTTCTCCCTCCCAAGAAATGGCGACAGGAACACAGTACAGAAAGCTCTCCAACATCCCTATTATTTTGAGTACTAGTCCTTTAGGGCTTTGCAGACATCAGAGCTAATCTTTAGCTGGAGGATATTAGGCACTTTGATCCATTTTTGTCCTTTGCAACTCTGGCACCAGCCTGCTCATGAACAGGATTCCGGACAGTGAAAGCTCTGCTATCCGCTTTCATCGAAGCTGAATAGCATTACCCAAATCAGCCCAATACACTGCCCATTCAGCTGGGCCTGCGGGGGTGGCAGGAGCTGCTAATAGCCCAGCCAGAACACTTGTGGGGGAGTGGACCTGAAAGGGATTTTTCATGCTATTCTAACGTTATTTACGGTAATGAAATCCCTTACAGACAGGGCATTGTTTGCCCTTGACCAACGGCCTGACAGTTCCCCAAACCTCGTGCCCTGACAATGGGGTACAGGCACGTGGCTGGGCCCGAGTGAGACCTCAGCCGCCCTGACGCAGCCCCTTGGCAGCCAGCTGGCAGAGCCCACAGATTCCACCAAAACAGAGGGTGCCACTGTTAGTGACAGGGTATCACACACATACAACTTAGCTCACCGGCAGGAACTGAACTGAGCCCAGCCAGAATTAACTGCACATCTCGTACATTCGTGTGCCTGAACCAGGGGACCAAGGCAGACCCTACACTGCAGAAGCAGAGACCATCTGTAGATGCAGTGTCCTGATCTAACCTTTCCCACACAGACACAAAGAGAAGGTATGTATCTATCAGATTAGCTATGGCACTTACACAAAGCCCAACACGTTGGCAGGCCGCAATACACCTGAGCAGTAAGGAAAGCAAGAACTGCATAAATGATTATTTCTGTGTAGCTTTTCGGAGTACTACAGGACTTTTTTATTAATTCTCATATTGCAGTTAGAATAAACTAGAACTTCCATGAGCAGTCCTAGCTGGATACAAGGTTCAGCAGCAAGGCAGGCTAAGACCCAACTATGGGAGTCATTGCTTCGCCACCTCCCTAGAGAAGCCCTCTGACACAGAAGCAAGTTCTGAAACAGATTGTGGAGTCAGTTGACCTAAGAGTGGGGAACCAGAGAACCGGGAGGCTTAATCACCAAGCCATAAGAAACATATGGTAACTTGATACATTTATCTATCTTACCATGCAAATACCACGGCAACATTTTAAAGTATTAAAGTTGCTTGGCTCTGCCTGTACACAGACAAGTTTCATTAGAAACTTGATCATTAAAAAAATCAAGAGTCCAGAAATAGCTTTTTGTAGCCACAACAAAGCACAACTGCCAATAACCCAAGGCTGTCTGGGGTCTGTAGGCAGATGTTCAAAGGGCAACTTGATTTCAGGAGACCTCCAATACTCACTCAATGGCACTGGGCTCAGACACTCCTGAGTAGACCACTCTACCCCTGTTTGCATGCTTTACTTTTGAAGCTGTTGGGAGGTTAGTCAGACATAAAACACAGACAGAAAGCTACTGTGAACTGACTGCATAGTAGTAGACCTTACTCGGCCAGGTGGGAAACTTGACGAAAGCTTAGAGAAGGCAGAATGGGGACAAAATCAAAGTGAAGCTGTTGAAGTTTTAATGCTTCTAATGCACCTAGTGGTGCATTAGTCACATACGCTCTGCTGACTATACTACCTAAAGGTCCTTTACAGTAATTTTCTTCCCTGGAGCAAACGCAAGCCTCCTTAAAATTCACGTGAGCCACGATGCACCAAGATGGGAGTAGCCATTCTGCGTACCAAAACCTGATTTCTAAACGCCCAGCTTGTCTTTTCCCTGCTGCTCCATCTCGCCGTGCCCGGCCCAGCGCGGTAGGGAACCCTTGGAAAGCCACGTCACCTTCTTCCCACCTCACACGATCTCGTATCGCAGCGGCCCGCCTCGCCTTCGGTGTACGGCTCACGTGGTGGCTAGCGGGACACGCCGCTGCGATGAGATCTTTGGGGGCAGAAAACCTGTATTTGGCTCAAGCCGAGCCCCTTTCCCGCTCCCTTGGGAGCCGATGCGCAGACGGCAGAGCCCTGGCAGAGCTGGCGGCCCCTCGCACGAGGCGGGTCCCGCCCCATCCCTGCCCGATGCGGCGCACGTAGGAGGCCAGGCCGGCTGCAGACCCACGCGGGGATTGCTGTCACGCGTGGGAAACGTCACTCGCACCCCGCCCCCGCACGGCGGGGTAGGCGGGGTCACACCGCCCGGCACAGCCGGCCCTCCGCCCCCCAGCCCCGGCCTGCGGAGGGGCCTCAGCCGCGGACGCACCTTGAGGTTGGCGGAAGGTCCGGTGGAAGAGCCAGGTGGGGCGCCGATCTCGTACTCGCCCGTGACCAGCGTGTCACGGTGGATCTCCTCCCGCAGGCACTTCCGCGCCTTGCCCGGCAGCTGGAAGGAGATGGGCCGCGCCAGGCCCACCAGCAGCAGCAGCAGCAATAGCGCCAAGAACGAGGCCTGCCCCAGGCGGGGGCGGCCGGGCAGCGGCAGAGGCATGGCGGCGGCTCCTGGTGCGGCAGGCCGGGCCTCCGCCTCCGCCACACGTGACCAGTGCCGCCACCTGCGTCACGCCGGGGCGGGGCCAGGGCGGAGCGGCAGGGCAGCGTCCCACGAGCCCTGCGCTACCGCGAGTTCGGTGCATTCTGTGGCAGTCTGCCTTGTGGTGCGGGGGTATGCGGCTTGGTTCTTCGAGTGGGCTGTGCAATAAGTAATGGTTAATGCCATTAATTCACGAGTAATGGCCGATAGTGATTCATGGTAACTTCCTCCGTTAAAGAAGTGAGAAATTGGGAAAAGACCGAACCGTGCTGTAGGGCAGAGAGGCGTGCTGGGGCGGGACAATAGGTGTGAATTTCTTACAGACCACCAAAAGCACATGCAGTCCTTCAGTGTGAAACACACTTGCTCTTTACGTTTTGGGTTTGTTGGGGTTTTGGTTTTTTTTTCAAAATTTCTGAGTAATTCCCCCTTGGCTTCTTCAGCCAAGAAAACTGAGTTTTATCTTCTTGCATCTTTACAAATACTGCACAACATCAGCAGAGATATGCGAGTGGGTTTGACAGGAAATAAAATCGTGATGATTTTTAAAGATAGGAGTAGTTTTTTCTCCCTCTGTCCAGCTCACATCTACGTTTGCTCTTTTTCCTCTTAGTCTATTCTACTGTTTAGGAACACCATTAAGTAACCCCCCCCAGCCAGGTCTGGACCTCTGCTTCCTCTGGCAGCATGCACTGCCAGCCTCCCTGTCTCAAGGACCCTGGGACCGTCATTGCCAGGGAGAAGGTGCACGACTGGCAGAGCAGAAGCAGCTTTCCCTGTACAGGAGTACAGGCAGAAGGAAGATTTCCCAGGTGTCTGATTATAATCACCACAGCTGCAGTCAGCTCCTGAGATCAGCTGCAAGTATTCAAGTGATATATAAGAAAAAGCAAGAAGTAAGAAATAGAGAGTAGCACTTCTAGAAAATAAAATAACTTTTCTATCAGCTCAAGGTGGCAGGGGGAGGGGAATGTGATACCATTGTTTAGCTCTTATTTCTTACACATAACCAGTCTTCTCTCTCTGGGTAAAACATGTCTTTAGTGTCAAGCAGTAACTAGGAATTGGTAAAAACTTCAATCTGAAGAGGCTTAAAGCAGCAGACTTAATGTCTGGGTGTCTTATTTCTTACACATAACCAGTCTTCTCTCTCTGGGTAAAACATGTCTTTAGGGTAAAGTAGTAACTAGGAATTGGTACAAACTTCAATCTGAAGAGGCTTAAAGCAGCAGACTTAATGCCTGGATGTGACCCGTCTTGACGTGTGCACGAACATCATAGCCAGAACACTTCAAGAACAGTTCTGTACTTTCACATCCTTGAGCTCATATTTACTGAGACAGTATAATGGACCCCTCCATACGAAGGAACAGAAACTGAGCCAAACCATACAGAGTTGGAGTGACCTCCTTGCTTAGAAGGAAATGAAGTGAACCTCACAAAAAACATTTCCAACATTAGACCTTTGCCCATCATACAAATGGCACTTTAGGGAAATAACAATTTTCCTTAGCAGAGAATGTCTCTTTTAAGTAAAGGTCAACTGTGCTCAAATATTCAGTTTACTATGTTACTGTAAGCTCCAGTTTATTGTTTGAAATAGGGTCTATTATTGTCCTAGGGGCAATAGGGTCTAATATAGTCGCTTATTGCACATTTCAATACATCTTTATTCTTCTGGTTGTTTCAAAAAACTTTCCTTACTTGAACAATTAAATTATTTGCTAACTTAACCTTAACAAAAGAAATGTTTAGCTCTTTCTGCAATATCTGAAAGTGTATTTGCACAATGAAAAAAAATCTTTCCACTGCAGCGCTTAAGGCAGAAATAGGTTTTATTTTGCAAGTTGTAAGAAACATAGATTACTAGAATCTGAAGATATGAAACATTGTAATGCTGTACCAAAAAATTCCTGACAAAGCATGCACAGGACAACAAATCTCTCTGTGCAGAACATTCCTCATACCAATGACATGTACCCAGCCTTCCAGCACTTGTAAGACATTCAATTGTGCCTTATTTTCTGGGCAAATATCAAAGAAAGTGCCTCATTTGTGCTAAGATAGCCTCATTTCCTACAATCTAAGTGTGAAGTCAGCCATCAAAAAGCAAATATTTCACTGACTACAATCCCTCCCTATTGTGGCCATTTTGTCACAGTACATTTTTAGATGAGTTATATTTACGACCGACAAATTTATCCCCCAGTTTCTGTTGTAGCCTTCTCATGCGGATGCATTATACTCGAAGATGCTGTGCAGGCAAGTTCAGATCTAATTATAAAACCCCATCAGAGATGCTTTAGCGTGTCATGAAAGAAAATAGTATGGAGCTACTGTGAATCTCTTCACAATCCTCAGCTTTTCACTCTTTAAAGCACTTAAACTTGCAGTGGGATGATCTTCCTTGAGTGTGCAAAGTAACTTCTAGCAGAGGGAAAGCGTTTTAAGATCCTTCCAGCTGCAGGTTTAGAAATAACAGTCTTGCAGGGACATGCCTTAATGTTTCCACATAGAAGAGGCTGGCAAAATGAAATGCTTCCTGCAATTCTGAAACACTTAACTGAGGAGGAGAAGAGATTGGTAACTCGTTACACAACTTTCCAGATGAAGCGATAACCTATATTAGCCTTATCTGCTGTGCTCAGCATTATGGGTGCTTGCCAATTAGCTTCATCAGGTTTTCATTCCCACTGCCACTAATCCACAGGCAGATGGGTGTACACCCAAAGTAAATATTACCTCGTTGTCTGCCAATCAGAATACATTGCCAAAATTTATATAATTTTGTTTGTGTGTGTCTTTTCTATTTCCAAATATCCCTAATTCGGTTTTGTTGCTATCTTGAAAGCAACGAAGACAAACAGCAATGATTTTTTTTTCAGCTTTCAGCCCTGTGTTAACAAAAGAGCACTGCAAACCTTTGGGTATCTCTGTAGTTGAGGCAGCAACGGCCCCTGAGGAAACTGTGCCCTTTCTTATTTTTTTCCCCATCTGACAAAGAGGTTCACAGAGTGTTGGCAGCAATCAGTTTTTGCCATACCAAAATGTATCTTTTAGCTACAGTAAATGACATAAAACAACACTAACTTTCTGTCTCCACAAAACAATGGGTACGAATGTCTGTGAATGATGTAATTAGTCTTTTTTTTTTTTTTACTGTTTGTGCGTCAGCTGCAGTGGCATTTCTGCGTTTTCTTATTTTAGACAATAAAAAGTTGAAAACATTTTCTTCCTAAAAAACTGTTCGAGACCTTTATGCTCTAATTGTTTTGCATTCTGCCTTACACCTGGCAATCCATTACAAGCTATTGAGAAACTTCTGTAAGAGCTACATATGCTTTGCGACCCTAATTGCCATTTTTGCTAACCATACAAAATTATTGAGTCTCTTCTTCTGGAAAGTGCAAGGTTCTTTCTTTTAAGGGGTTATATTTGAGCTCATTGCTGGAATATAATCATCACAGTCACCACTGTGATCGCAATCTAGATAGGGAGGTTATTAATTCAATAAATCAGTAGTAAACAGCCATAAAGTAGCACTGTGCTGCTCTGCCTCCCCTGTAATCTGTTCCAGAGACCCCAGGTACCAAGTGCAGGCCATGTAGCTAAAATATCTACTGTTTGGATAAGAGGCATGGAATAAAATAATCTTTAAACATCAAGAAGCATAGTCCTTTAGGAGACAAACTATTGTTACAAGGTATTTATACATATCTGTTTCAATTTCACCTAGTGACTGGAGTTATTTCTACCTAAAGTCATTAAAATTGCTGTGTAAAAGTGATTTTGCTTGAAATCAGTACTATGGGGCTTGATCTAACATATGAGCTCATTTAGGGAAATGAAACTAATTTTCTTCATCTCACAATAGCCTTTGTAATTATTAATCAAAGACAGCTCAGGTTCAATCACACAACAAACTACGTTGAGGAAGTAACCCTTCAATGATACTTATTTTGGCTCTTCCCAGCATTTTGCCTGCTGACAGGCAAGCAGGCAAGTTTTTGGCAGGCTTATAAAGCTCCCTCCTAGCTTTTTGAGGAAATCTCCCGCCAACTTTCACCTACTGCCCTTCTGAAGCTCAAGGAGAGCCTGTTCCAAACAGCCAGCTCCAGCCAATGCCCTGCTTCTCTCATGGCCTCAGCAGCTCCCACTGTTAGCCTCTCCTGCTCAATAGCAGCTGTGTCAGGATGAACCTTCCCAGCAAACACCAATAAAGAGTCGACCTAGAAATCTCCACCCTCTGCAAGAAGCAGCTGGGTTAATATCTTCTTTCAAACCCCTAGCCTGGGTCCTGTCCTCCACTGACCTCTATGACAAACGCCTCTTCTCAGGGAGGGTAAAAAACTGCTGTTTACATAGGCTTTCAAGAAGCTCAACAAAAGATTTCATGCAATTTTGTTACCTAAGCCATGACTCTTAAAAAAACCAAAACAATGATAGAGGCTTGGGGTACGGTCATGCCTTAACAAGCAAACTCTCCAACATCAAGTCTTTCAGTTGTGAAACACAGTGTAGGCTCAGGGCACTACAAGACAGATTACATTTCAAGGTTTGGGGCATAAATTTATAGTTAGTTTTCCTTAAAAGAATAGAACTAAGACCCATCTGATTGAATGCTCATCTCTATCCAATGTCTGTGAAAGTTTTTTTCTTAAACCAATTCCGGTTTTTCGTAACTGAAAGCTTATCTGTCACAAAATTTGTCCTCCAGTTGTATCTGATGGGAACACAGCCAAGTCCACTCTCAAGGAAGATGACTGCTGAAGCTGTGAGGAGACAGTGACCGAGAGAAGAGTATGAGGAGGTATAAGGAAAAGCTCTCATATGAGTGTGTTTAACTTCAGCTCTTCCCAACAATCCTCTGTCGAGTTGTGATTTCAGCTGCATTTTAAAAAGAAAAATTCTGAACTAAATGCTTAACCATGTAGAGAGACCTTCACATGTCAAAAGTAATGTGGAAGATACCCAGAAATTGAAAAAACAAAAAAAGGAAATATTCTTGTGTAGGCTTTGCACATGATAGCAGTAAGCCTTTACTGCGTAGGAAGCTTGAAGTCTTCTCATTATTCTACTCTGGTGATGATTAAATTTCAGAAAGGTTTGTTACTAGAGGCTGTATTTCTTCAAAGTCTAATTTTAATTATTTTGAACTTCTCAGCTATTTAGCATTTGTATCTGTCTGTTCTCTTTCCTTCTTGTACATAACGAGTAAGTGTGAGGACACTGGAGAGGGAACACCATGACAGGAGAGAGCTCGAATCCCTATTTTAAACAGAAAATTAACATCAGATGTATTTGTGGAGTCACTATTTCTGAATCCTGTTATCCTCGTATCACCTGGTAATGATAAACAGAGGACATTTACACACAGGGATGTTATATATCTCAAAGATATCTTCACTCTAGATGCAATGGAGAATACCAAGCCAGGTTCTCTCCTGAAGACAACCCTCAATGAATTATTCCAGATGGATGTGATTTTTTTTTTCAGCTCAGAATAGCCTTGCTGATTATTTGAAGAAGAACATTTCCTTCGTGCAACTCATCTGAGTGGTCAGCATCTAACAAACCACTGCTTAATGAATATTACCTCATATATATCAACAAGAGTGCAGTTGAAAGCTACTCAAGTTGCCAACTCTTGGGAGGAGGCTCGGCAGCAAAGGCAGCAGCTAGATGGGATGTTTATTGAATGTGTTCCACCAGCTGTGCTGTGTGGTGGCTTGAGTGTTAGATTATAAATATTTCCTCTTGTGAAAAGGGGAAGTTGGCGGGATGAACACTGATTCAGCAGGACATATTCATAGCCACGGTAGAGATTGGTGTGTAAGAAAGAAGGAATGGGAAGCATTGAATTAAGCCTGGGAAGTCCCCTCTCTCCACAAGCACATGAGGAGAGCACTTATCCCGGGAAGCTAGTCAGCACGGCACGTGGGCAATAGGAATATTAATAACTTCTCTAAGGCAAAACTTCTGCAGGGCAGGATGGCTCACCCAAACCGCAGCCTCCATGGCCACTTGGAGCAGATGGGCAACTTCTGCACTGCAGAGTTCCTTCTGCAAGGGAAAACTGAGATGCAGGGTTGGGTTAGGGTGCAGAAGGCACCCCAAACCCCAGGGAAGAGGTACCTCAGAGATAGTGGTTTTCTCTCTGCTGGCTGCAGGCAAAAAGTCACTCCTAAGCATCATAGCAAAACCTGGTATGCCTTGCAAGCCTTGCAAGTGCACCAAAGGCATGGCTGACCACGGTCATGCACTCAGCCTCTGACATGGGGAGTGTTAGTAGAGAGGCCTTTTGGTGATCAGAACAAGAAAGGCCTTCTAGATGGAGGGAACAGAAGACCGTGGATAGCACATGCAGTTGCACATTCTCCTTCTGTCCAACAGCACAGCTAGGAAGAGCTGATAAAAGGTCAAGTGAAAAGAGCAATGCAGAAATTACTTTTGCCCTATAGTAGCCTCCGCAAGAGGAGCAGATCATAGGAGAGGTGTCAGAGTGGTGGGATAGCTCTGGAGTTTGTCTTGGTGCTGGCTTTGTGCAAGTGGCTCTGACTCACCAAGGCAATTCTGGAACAGGGGGGTTTCCAGGAGGTAGGGGGCTAAAATCCCCAGGGATGTCAGTCTAGACAGGGTGCTCTTCCCTTTGACCTCATTGAGGGCCTCAGCTTCCTCTTTATGCAAGCAACGCCAGCTGCCAGGACAGGTTATTTTCAGCTACAGAACAGTTATGAAAGAGCAATGTGATGAGGGTTTGAGGAAAAAGATGCTCCTGTTGTAAGTATCCTTTTCAGACCACAGTTGTGTCAGACTGCTCCTTGCTACTGTTCACAGGAAACAATTTTTATTCCTGACATCTTCTAAGAGCCTGAGTCTGAGAATGGCTCCATGCCTGGTGCTGGGTGAAAGCTTGTAAAATGAGCTGCAATTCCCCCAGGATAACCAGAAGGAAATCCCAGCCATTAAATGTTCCATCAAGTGACGTAAGAGGGATTGTAAATTAATCTTGCTCCCCATTCATCTCATCCCAGCAGTGATTCCAGTAGTAAAAACTAGTTCTCCAACAAACTCCAGGGGAATCCCAGACTGTATTGTAGTGCTGTCATGCCCTTGCCTGAAATGAGTATACCTGACATTCAGTGTTCATGCGCTGCTTATTCCAGCCCTTGAGCTAGTGTGCAGGAGAAGACATGGAAGAGGTGTGAATGTGGCAGAAGCACCAAAGACTTCCTATATTCTGTGCTGTTGAGCTGCATGACCTTCTCTTTGCTTTTCCAGTAGTTGGTCCACAGCTGCCTCACCTGCCTTTGGTGTCCCATAACTCTTCAGCAACATCCAGCATGATCTGAGGAAAGGTGATTTGTGGCTTGTGGGGGGAAATGACATTTTTGAAAACCCCTCTGGCCCATCTCATCCTTGCTTCTGTCCCTTCTACTTCTGTCTTTTCTGCTATCTCAGAGGCTTTCTGCTACTAAAAAACTAGTGATTTGAGTAAAATTAAGGGGCCTGGTAACCTGGACAACCATAGGATGAATGAACGCTGGTCCAGCCAGTCAACAGCACCAGGAGCTTTGCCTGTGCACAGAGTCAGTGGTGTGGGCAGCACCAGGCAGGGACCTGCTCAGAAAAGCATCACAGGTGTTTGAGGCTGTGATGGGTCATGTGGATGCAGACACAGCTGTTTGTGGTACTTTGGTACCAACCCAGAAAGCTTGATTCTGCTGTTGTGTCACATGAAGCCCTTTGATTCTCAAACCTCCTTTCTGAACTGCCTCGCTGAATACACAAAACCAGCTTGTGCCTCTTCAGGTGCTCCAGCATGCTGTGCATGCACAGATGTCTTGCAGCCTTGTTATGTCATGGGCCAACGGAGAAGAAGATAATAGAGGACACAGGGACATGCTGGTTGATCTGGACAACGTAGCTGACATTTGGATTGCAGGGTAATTCCTCAGAAATCAGTGAGATAACAGTCATCGATGGATACTCAGCAAACAATGTCACCAAGGAAATGCAAGCAACTTCCAGGTGGTCTTTGGCAGGCTGAGAGCAGAACTGAGTGAGGAGGCAGCCCGTGGTGTGACACAGGTATCCCTCCTCTTATCTGGCCACTTCTGCCCTGTTGAGCTATTCAGCTCCAGGAAATCACAAGGGAGATGAATAGATTTCATCTGCTCTGTGTGGCTTTAGGTTTTTTCCAAGCCCAGCATGAGGAGCTGCTGCTATGGCTGCCTAGCTTGCCTCTTGCCATGCTGCTTTATAGATCTATGATTCTTGCCTCCAGGAGCTGGCTGGGGTCAGCCACTTTTCTACGAGCAGAGGTATCCAGTGCTGTTGTATGACAGAGTTGGAGTGGGAAGGTGGCAGAGGTCCAGGAGGCGGGGTAAAAATAACCTTTATGAGTGTGCACAGCACTCAGACCAGGAAAGCAGTTTTAAACCTTTTGTCTTTTTTGTTTGGATTTTTTGGTGTAGAGCCAGGGAGTTTTGTTTGTTTGTTTTTTTTCAGGTTTGCTTTTGGGTTAGGTTTGGTTTGGTTCTTTTTCCATATATAAAGATTTATGTAGACATTTTCTCCAGGGCTGTTGTCACCTTCAGCATTTGATAAATATTAACTCACTCACCATATCTTTGCCTTGTCAGCTGAATTAGGATGGAGAATGTGAGCCCTAAAGAAGAGGATGGGACACCAAAGTACCCACACAGATAATGGAGACATCAGCAAAAGCTGTGTCTAAAGTAACAGATGAGGGCAATGTTACAGTATAGTTTTGTACAACTGCATTCCTGGCTCCATCTTCTCTGTTAAGACGAATAAACCAAACAATAAATCAATGCATCTAAAAGAGAAAGCTGAAGTCAGACACCTTCATCTGTGTGTGCTTTGAACAATGACACTTATTTTTACCTAGCATTCAGAAGCTTTGAGCAATTGTGCTTCTCATGTCATCAGGGAAAGGCTCAGACCTTACCTGAGTGTCTATACAGGGATATAGGTGACTTTTTCATGTTCCAGTCTAGCCAGGCTTTTGTCCTGGTTCTTTTTTTCCTTGTTAATTTTTCACTTAAAGTGTTCTGAGTCAGCTTTTCACTACCCCTCAGTACTACATAGCCTGGTGCTCCACCAGGTTGCAAAGTCAGCATAGGTGGTGGATCAGGGCTGGCCAGTTCTGTGGGTCACCTCTCAGGGCACAGCAGCAGCTCTAGGTCCAAGCCCACGGAGGCATGTTTGCTCAAAAGCTTTGGCAGAAGTACTTCTGATCCTGCATTCCCACTCCTGGGCTCAGCCTTCTCAGACACCTCAGTCCTCAAGAAGTCCTGCTCGGATTCCTGTCGTGCCAGCGCCAGGAAGGCGAAGGTCAGCGCAGTGCAGAAGCCCAGCTTGCATGTGAGCACTGCGTTCCCAGCAGACAACAAAGAGGCGTGGAGCGGTCCCCAGGTGCCTTCGGCAGCCGTACCCGCCCCCCCGGCCCGCGCTGCCTCCTCTTCCACACATCAATCCCCTGCGGCCTCACACCAGCCTCGCTGACGGATTTTACTTGAAAGCTCTGGCAGGCTGCGCTGCTAATGGCAGAGCCCTGAGCCAGCTCCCTCCGTCTCCCTGGAGTCCCTGCGCAGACGTAGGTGCACGTCACCGCCTGCTCTAATTTTATCTGTGTTTGATGGAAGAGACGAACTGAGCAGCAGGGAGGCAGCTATTTTGGTTTTCTCTGTGGCTGGGGGTTATATAAAGCATGCTGCCATGACCTGCATCACTGGGGAGCTGCTTCGTTTTCCCCATCTCAGCTGCCACAAACCAGTGGCTCAGATGCTCGCTGCCAGCAGCAGAACCCTCCTGGCGCATGCCGGTGCGTGGGCCAGGTATGCCGTACATGCGTGCGTGTGGAGAGAGAACGTGTCAGTGAGATTCAGGGGTGACCAGCCTTAGGAGGAGACCAGGTCTTCTCCTTGCCTTGTCGTGGTACATGCACTCCGAGTGTTCCACCTGTCCCAGTGCCTGCATGTCACACGTGCTCCCTGCTAGCATGGACATGGGTACAGCCAGACAGTAGGCTGCCTGAAGTGCACTGGCTGTGGCCTGCCCCTGCAGAGCACTGACGCTTTCATCTCACCCTGTCCAGAGGAGTGGCTCCATTAGGTGGCAGCAGCAGCCACAGCAGTAGCAGCAGTGGCAACAGGAGGTTGTTCTCCCCATGGGACCTCTGTAGGTGCAGAGGAGGCCAGTGGGGCCATGAAGGAGGCTGGCAGGGCCATCCCTGAGAACCATGGGGTGGAGAGGATGCAGGGTGTTTTTTCTCTTGTCGGCTGTGCTTTCTAGTGGTCCAAGGTACTTGGTCTAGTACTGGCTAAACCTCTCTGAGGTTCCACAGGCTGTTCTCTGGGTTGATGCCCTGAGAATACCGGGTTGTCTGGTGCAATTCTGCCCCATGCTAGCTGACTGCAGCACCCGGCCTCCACACGATAGCTGTTTAGCTTTTTCCTAGCTGTGGGGAGCAGAGGACTCCTTGCCCTCAGGGGTTGCAACTTCATGCCTGGTCCTATCAGGAGGTGGCCTTGTCAGCGATGCTGTGGTGCCTGCTCCCAGACTGGTGAGGCAGGACAGCACGCCTAGGACTTGTGGGTTTGGGAATTTTTGCCAGGAGAGGGTGCGACCAGGGCTCCTTCTGCTGTCTGGCACAGCAGAGTCTGACAACATTTGGGTTAGGCACTGGAGTCCACTGCTTGGAGAGGGTTTTGGGGAATGCCTCTTGCTTTTGTTTCTCATGCAAGCAATCAAACTTAATAGCACAATGTGGATTTGGAAGCTCCAGTAATTAGGATGTGTCACAACGCTGACTGGGAGCTCCCTACCCCTCCACTCTCCTGGTCCTGCTTACCCTGTGCTCAGCTCTGATGCTGACTCACTTTGAAGCTGCTTCTCCCTAATGACTGAGGGTCAGGCCAGGGCCCAACCCGCTCTATGGCTCTTCTCCCTCCCACACAGTTCCCGCTGGGCCTCCTGCAGCACCACCGGCGGGACGCTCCCACTTCCTAAAGAGTCACCTCCTGGGAACACTGCCGAGCCTCCAGGGCGGCTGTGGCATCTGACATCCTTCCCCCGGGCATGTGCTCACTTGAACGTCTGCAACCCAGCTGCTCCAGAGGCGGCGCTGCTGAGTGCAGGATAACCTGCAGTGCAAGTGTGCTGGTTTGAGCTAATTGGAATATTTTAATGGAGAAAAATATATTACAGGCTGTGAAAGGAAAACAATGGTGATGTCTAGTTCACTCATAGGCTTGCTGAGATTATTAGGAAAACATACTAAAAACAAAAGATAAGTCAGTCTCTGGGGCACAGCCTCTCGGGCGATCTAGCTTCTGGCTTCTCCTTTCTGCTGAGTAACCTCACTAACCACTTTCCTTCTAAGCCCCCTGGCTGATCCTCCAAAATTCATCTTGTGCGTAAGGCAAACCTTGGGGTAAGGTATAGCGGTGGGGAGAAGGTGGAAGGGTGGTTGGGAGCCCCTCCTGGGGTCTCTGATTTCTGGGAGGGGGATTGTGTTTCTGTATTACCTTTACCTTGTATATTTCTGTAAATATTCCTGTCTATTGTGTATATATCTGCTTGTATATTGTGCTAAGCTGTAAACAGAGCTTCAATCCTTAACTTCCAGCTGGCTGAGTTCTAGTCTGGGTCATTTTACAAAGTGGGGGGGGGGCAGGTAACTCCCAAACCATCACAGCAAGGGAGCTGTGGTTCATGTACAGCCACCAATGACTTGCTGGCTAGGGGGTAGAGTTGTCTTTTCAGGGTCTTCCTGGCAGGACCCATACATGTGTCCCACATCGGTGCTGGGCCCCCTGGCTTCTCCAGCATTCCAGTGCATCCCCTTTGCCAGTATGGTCGCCAGGGCATGTCCCTGGGGAATCTGCAGGCACACAAGGCACAGCAGAGGAGGGATGAAGGTGTACATGCAGGAGCACGCATGTGGACACATCAGGGAGAAGGAAACAAGGCTGTGAGTGCTGGAGGCATTTTGAGTGCCAGGCTCAGGTTAACAGGCCAGAGCTGTTGCTCTGGTATGAAGTTAAAACTGTTTCACAATAACCACGATCGCAGAAAAAGAGACAGTCCAGAGCAATTCTGCTTGCTGGGGAGGGATAGGACAATCAGGGCCAAGAGGATGAACATAGCCCAGCCTGGGATATGGCAGAGCATCCTGAAAATTACATGAGTGGATTTCATGCGTGTGGAAGGAAAGGATTCACATGGAGGGTGCAGCAGCTCTGTAAGCCCCTGTAGTGCCAAAGCCCCTGTCGTGCTGAAGCCCTGTTGTGCTGGCCAGACAGCCTACACTGAAGTGACAGGAGAGGAGTAATGCTTTTACAGAGGCCCCTGTGATGCCACTCTAGAGGCATCTTGCTACGAATGCTGCCCAGAGGGGAGAGGCCACTAAAATCACCAGAACTGACACCAGATCAACCAAGAAATTCACAAATAAACTAAAATGCTTCAGGGGCTGAAAATGTTACAGACTTGGGATAAACTGGAATGCAAGAGCAGCCAACCACACCCACTTTAATTCTGCGGGGAAGTGCAAAGGCATTCAAACATTGTGTAAAATGACTCTGCTCACCCTCCTCCAGTCCCTCCTGCTAGAGCTCAGTTCCAGCACTCATTAAAGCTATAGAAGTGAGACAATTCCTTAAAAACTTGTCCCCTGCTTGGATTCGCAAAGGCTATGCAGATAACTGGAGTCCTATTAGCTCAGGGTTGCCTGTGTGGCCATGGTTACACTTTTTTAGCTCCAGGGCTGTTTGAAGTCGTTTAAGGAATCCCAGCCTCTTGGCCTTTGCTCATACCTTTTCTGTTGTGCCAGTTCAATGCTGTATGAAGCTGCTAGGCAAACCAGATCCAGGAGCTGATTCGGTAAAAAAGCCATAGTCTTTTATTTTCCCGGGGTTAGTCATCTGACACTGTAAAGCTCTAGAGCAACACTGGGCACCATGGCTAGGCTCAGGCAGTGCCAGCTGTTCCCCACAAATTTGGATCAGCTGAAGTAGAATTTGGACAGCTGCCAGCACCACATCCTGCATCATGCCAATACTGTAGGGTGATTCTTCCCACTCCCCGTGGCACAGAACCCAGCCTTCTCTCTGCACTGCTTGCTGATTCCTGACTTTGCTCCTAGCTATTTCACCGTGCTAAAAAGGTGGAAGACTGATCGACAAAACACAGCAAAGGGTTTTCTACTGGGTTAGCACAAAATGGCCTTGTCTGAGAGCTGGACCTGGCATGGAGCAGAATGGGACCCTCCAGTGGGGAGGGGACCATGGCAGCAGTTCAACCCACAGCAAGCTTGAGCAGCAAGTGACCCAACCTGACCTCCAACCAGCTGAAATAATGAAGTGCTCCATTTCCAGCCAGGTCACTGCTCTGAACTGGCTTGCTGCACAGCTGTGTGTCCCTGTGGCCAGTGCAAGGGAAAGAAATACACAGTTCAGGAAGGAGGGGACCAGGAATGACACAGGGCTGCACAGCTGTCCCCTCACACCCTAAATCTTCAGCTCTTTGTTCTTACCATACTTTGCTGCTCATTTGGGCCCATGCACTGCGGAGTAGGGCTGGTTTGGGAAGGAGAAGTTGGGGCAGGGCTGGGTGGAGGTGACTTAAATGCTGCACGCTAAACTCTGCCCTCTGCTCTGCGGCTCCTTCCCTGTGAGTGAGGTCGTGCAGCATATGGGAGGGCACCCTAGCCCCGGTGCGGTCACTGACTGGCAGGTCACTGATCAAGGCTGCCTAGTTGATTTGAAAGGAGGCAGGAACAAGGAAGAAGACATGAGCCTCTGTGGTTCCCTGCAGCCAAGAAGCTGTGAGTGCACATGTCAGCAGCACTATTGCCTGCATCCTAGGATGGGAATGCGTCAGAGGGCAGACAGCCTGTCTTGGGTTAAAGGGAGCAGTGGGGATAACTAGCGGCATTTTTCCTTTCTTACTTCAGTGTGAAATGTGGAGGAGAAACTGCTCACCCCTTGTGATAGGTACCAGCTGCCTGGACAAGATGAATCTCACAGAGTGCCCTCTGTGTGACAGGCACTGCCCCAGGCACTGCCTGAGGTAAGGGCTGTGGCAGGATTCACATCCCAGTGGGACATCCCTCCCCTTGGCTTCAGTTGCCCTAGAAAGGAATTTTGCACACAATCTGCATTGCTCTGAGCAGACCCCAGGCATGATCCCTGCCTTTGACTATCTACCCAGACTTGCCCATGCGGCCAGCAGCCCATGGGTGCAGGTGACTGGGCACCCGTGGCATGTGGGGAGCTAGCGTGACCATGCAAGAAGGCCTTTTCTCACGCCGGGCGATTACCTTCCAAACACTGGCACTTCGGGCTTGCCCTTGAGAAGCAAACACTAATTTCAGCCGCGCCCTTTCCTGCCTCCAGGCTGCAGGGTGAGAGTATCCTCAATGCACACTGTGTTCACCAAGGAGGGGTGTGGGACAGGAACCAGCCCTCGTAAAATCACCCGGATTGAACCTGCTGCCCTCAGCCTGCCAAACCAAACAGAGCTGATGTAAAGCAAACGGCAATGACAACAGCCCGGCTGCTGGTGAGGGTTGGGCAAGCAGCTGGTTTCTAGCTTGCTGGCCTCAGCAGATGGCAACGGGAGTTCCCACCCCACAGGCACCCGATGAGGCAGCCAAGGCCAGGGCGGCCCCAAGGATCCCTCCTCTCCCGTCTGCGAGCAGCACTTGTGCAATTACCAATCTAAAGACAGCCTTTGAGGTTTCAGGGGAGCCCCCAACCAGTGTGACCCACTCACCTGTCCCTCGGGAAATGCTGGTGGGTGGGTCCCTCACCAACCAGCCAGCATTACACCTAAGAGGGTTTTGGCTGCTGTAGACTGTATGGAAAGAAGCTGATGTCACAAGATACCCGAAGTACACCCAAAGGCTGGCAGCAAAGGAAGAGGCAGGGCACTAAAAGTGGGCCTCTTTGAAGCAGCCCATGCCACCCTGACAGGGAGGAACATTTGGTTTGTCTGGCCTCCACTGGGCATTGCCACTGCCAGCTGTGGGAACATACACTGGCACTGTGCAGCCTGCCAGGCACTTTCATCAGAGCAGGCTTTGCAGAAAATGCTGCCAGGAGGGGCGGGGATGGATCCAGCCACTCCTCAAGAGGTGGACCAGCAAACCCTGCAGCATCCGCGGCTCACCTTTTTCATTTCTTTCTGCTTCAAGACCACATTTCTGAGGTTCTCTGGATGCACAGTTCAGGCACACACTCTCGGAGCAGTCCCTTAGACGCAGCCTCTATGGCCACCCATTCATTCATCCATCCTCTGCCTGTCCCAGCCTCCTGCTCTTCCTCCAGCAGGGCTATTAGCGCGGCTGGGCAGGTTCCCTAGTGCAGCAACCCAGTGAGAGGGGGGCAGGTTCCCTAGTGCAGCAACCCAGTGAGAGGGGTTGAAAACGAATACTCCTTTTCAGAGGGATTATTTTTAACCTTGGGCCCGTTTTGGCGTGCTGGGCAGGGATGCCCTGCGGCTATCAGCGTTGAGGGCCGATCACTTCACCTGGGACTGTTGGCTAAAAGGGCCACTGCCATCCCACGGCCTAGTCTGCTGCCTTCTGCCGTGGGGGCATCCTCGCGGCCGGACACGCGTGTTGAGGGGATCCCACGACCGGACAGGCAGTCGGGACAGTGCCAGGCAGGTAGGCTGGGTGGGGGTAACGTGCAGAGCACCCGCACCCGCGTGGGCAAGACGCTGACGGGGGCCGAGGCCACCGCGGACTCCCGTCCGGCCTCGCCGCCGCCGCCGCCTCCCAAACAAACAACAGCCACTCCCGCTGCCGTGGCGACCGAACCCCACCCT
>VWYK01009488.1:51976-84480 GCA_013399775.1 Semnornis frantzii | reverse complement strand
TTTTTTTTTTTTTTTTCCCTCACGTGCTGCTGCCAAGCTGTGGAGTGTCTTGAAGGTGACAACCTTGTTTTTTCACTGACTCAATTAACTGTCCCCCAGAACCATGTGAAGCAGGTGAAGAGTGTGATCTTGTCTTAATATCCAGGTAAATTGAGGTGCTGAAGGTATGTTTTCAGGATAGTTTAAATCAATCTACATGTGTGGTCTTGCTATCTTCTCTGCTCCTATCCGTTCAATTGTGTTTCCTTCCTGCCTTCTACACAATTACTTCTCTGACCTCTCACTGAAATGGTTCAGGAAGCTGAACTGGCACAACAAAGGTATTTATGTGGAAGGGTTAAGTTCCAGCTGGTCTAAGTCCCTGACCAAAGTTACTACAGATCAGTCAAATGCTGATGCCTGAGCAGTGGAAGAAACAGACCATGTAGCTGACAGACCTGCATAAACTCCCATGGAACAGTGTATTGATTTGCCTAGATTCAGTTTGGAGTGCTGACTCTTCAGAGCATGCACTAAAATGCAGATTTTTTACCATGAAAATGGTCAGATACTGGAGCAGGTTGCCCAGAGAGATGGAGTAACCTCTAGCCTTGGAGGTCATAAAAACATAACTGGTCAAGGCCCTGAGCAGCTTGCTTTAACTGACCATAACAGGTGACCTCCAGAGACCACTTCTAACCTAGATGATGCTCTGAGTCAGTGGTCAGCAGAATCAATTGGGTTAGAGAATGTAGAAGAATAATGTGGTGATGGCTGCTTTCATGCACACCGAGTGGTAACACACAGGATTTGTGGTGATGAAATGCCTCTGTGTATGTGTATGAGCATCTCTAAGATCTGGCTGACATGCTCTGACAAATCTAACTAGCAGTTTAAAATGCTGTCTATAGTGGATTGCCAGCTCTCCCAGGTTACAGGAGCCTGTGCTGTACCCACCCCCATCCCCAGTGTTGTTAGCTAACCAACAGAGGAAAAGAGCTCATGCAGAGCTCCCCAATGCCCAGTGAAAAAGGCTGAGGTTCCCATTCTTTTCTGCCTCCCTGGACTGGGTATCTTAACACAGGCTGGGAGAGTGGAGTGGAGAGACCAGTGTGGGAATGCCTGAAACTATCCAACCATTTGCATTAGTCAGGCATGTCCAGCAGCACTTTTGGCATCAGCCATCTCTAAACCCAAGTCTTTGGGCTCCCAAAACGTGCATTCGGAGGGACTTGTCTCCCCCATCTTGTCATCTGCAGACAAAGTGCCACAGCATAAACTAATATGCTCTAATTTTTGCTGACACTGACAGCAACATGCAAATGTCTTTGTGGCCTCACTGTTCAGTTATGTGATGGCTGTGAGCATGATCATGAGCTGTAGCAAAGCTGTCCAGTAAAATGGCACAGGGCTGCCTGTGTACCTCCTGGGTTCTGGCAGTACCCTGCAGGTCCCGTGTCAGTGGGAGAGTCTTGATGCTACTTGGGATTTCATCATTGCAGTGCCTGGAGGCATGCGGTTATGTAAGAATTTAAATTTCGTTTTTTTGCGAAGCACGAGTTTAGATCTTGAGATCAAGGAGTGAAGTTGGGCAATATGAACCCTGTAGGCCCATGCTCCTGAAGCAGCACAGCGTTCCACACTGACAGCAGCGATATCGAGCCGATCTCGGGAGTAACGGCAGATCTGCCTCGTGGGCTGGCACCCCTGGCTGCAACCACCTGGGCACACTGCAACGGACTCCTCAGCTGAGGAGGGCCTCTCCGTGCCTCGGCCAGGCCACTCCGCAAGTCCCCTCCTGCTAGCGGTGCTCCCCGCGGCTCCTCAGGGCCCTGCGTCCCCGCCACCGCTGTCGCCGCGCTGGAAAATCTCCGCTCGGGTTGCCCCTGTCGTGCCCTTTCCCTGCGCGGTAAGGGCATCTCGCAGTGCCCTCTGATGGCCACTGGCGGACCGGGTCCTTACACGGCTTCTCTGGGCTGAGGCACTCCTAGCTGCAGCCTTGGGCGGTCCCGGCTTGATTTTGCAGCCTTGGAGGAATGCGGCTGGCCCGATGGGTAGCTCTTCATTCCGCGCCTTCTGCTGGTCTCCAGGAAGCTCGGCACTGGAGGAGAAAATCAGAAGCAACTAGTTCTAAAAGCAGTTCAATCAAGAGTGTGTTGTCCAGTGTATTGTCCAGACAGATTTTTAATGTCCCTGGGAATGGAAGTTCTACAATATTTCAGGGTGTGCTGGTTTGAGGCTAATTGGAATATTTTAATGAAAAGAATTATATTTTAGGCTGTGAGAAGAAAACACTGGTGATGTCTACTTCATTCATAGGCTTGCTGAGATGTATAAAAACAAGAACACAAACATAGATAAGACACTCTCACAGAGTATCTTGGTCTCTCTCTGGAAGCCAGTGGGTCTTCTCCTCTCTGCTGAGTAACCTAACTAACCACTCTGCTTCTAACCCCCCTGGCTGGTCCTCCAAACTCACCTTGCACATAAGGCAGACCCTGGGGTAAGGTAGAGGGGTGGGAAGAAGGTGGAAGGGTGGTTGGGAGCCCCTCCTGGGGCCTCTGATTTCTGGGAGGGGGATTGAGTTTCTGTATTACCTTTAACTTGTATGTTTCTGTAACTATTCCTGTACATTGTGTATCTATCTGCTTGTATACTGTTCTAAGCTGTAAATAGAGCTTAATTTCTTAACTTCCAACCAGCTGAGTCTAGTCTGGGTGATTTTATAAAGTGTAGGGGGGTGTGGAACTCCCAAACCATCACACAGGGTGACTTGGTCTACAGTTTGATCTGCCTTTTAGTAAACAGGATTCTGGAGACATGCTCTGAAGAGTTAGTATTTCCTGACTGCATTCCACATTTTTTACAAATTCCAAGCACTACTGCAGCAATATGGCTCTTCAGCCAGATACCACTCTGTACTGGTGTATGTGTGTGGGCCTATTCCTTCCCAGGTTGGGGACTTTGCATTTGATTAATTTTGAACTTTGCAAGGTTCCTTTCAGTCAGTTATTCAGGTGATTCTTCAGAGTTGGGATTTCTCTAAGTGGTAGCAGTGGTCTCTAAGTATGTCAGCCACTATCCCTTATTTACTCTTGTGCATGAGTTTGCTGGCCGTATGCTTTGTCACATCATGAAGGTTGTTAATAAAGGCACCTCAAAGTACTGACCCCGCTATTGACCCTTGAGAGGTGTTGCTTGACTCCCCTGGGTGTCATTTGGACTTTGTACTGCTGATGAGCTTTGTCCTTGGTGATCTAGTCAAACTGCCTCATTATTCATGTACTTGGCAACTATCTCAACGATTTGGCTATAAAGTTTAGGAGGGAGGTGGCATTGCGAGCCTCAGTAAGGTAAATCACTGGCACAATCAGAACTAGAGAGTTGGTGCTCCACCACCAGTGCTGCAGCCTGCTTTGCCAGCTGCTCCAGACAGACCCTTCATGTCCTTTCCATGAAACCTATACACCACTCACTCATCTGATCTCATCTCCTATCTGCACTGACACTGCTCTCAGACTGTGCTCCTTGTTCTCGTCCATCTGCTTTCCAGTGATAGCTGAGCCTCACAAGGGTGTGTCCTGGGATAGGAGCAAGTAGGCAGGTAAACTTTTAATGGAGTAGACAGGTTGTTGATACATGGCTGGACTTGCTCAGAGTCCTTTGCCTTGCTGTGTATCTGCTGTGCAGTCTGATATTGATGAAATACCTTTTAATGAAATCTTAATCCTCTCAAATATGTGCATGTGCTGATATTGAGTCTAGTTTACCTAATGAAGCTTTGGATAGAGTGATAAACACCATGCAGACCAAGGGCCTGGCAACCTCTTATCAGATATTGCCCTAGGTGATAGTAAAAAAGCCTGAGAGAGACTGTGGGATCTGGCAGAGGCTGTGATCTGGCCCTCGTGAAAAATGCTGCAGACTAAAGCAGAGTACATGAGGAGTGTGGATTCCCACATGCTAGTGAGGCGAAAAGCTTTGCCGTTTATTTGTGAAGTCTGTTTTCTCAGTCTTTGAACTGTGTTCTGCAGGAAGGACTTAGAGAGATCTTGGGCTGGCCTTGTCTTGGGCCTGTGAAAGAGCCCAATACTGAATGGGTAATGCTGGACAGATGGTGGAAGGAGTGTCTTGCTGAAATTACCATGCTGCCAGAGGATGTTCAGGTGGCACCAAGGCAGAAGGACTCTTGTGATATAGAGAAGACTAAAGCTTGTTGGATTCAAACATTGAGCTGTGTGTATAAGTTGGGGCTGATTTTTAAAGTAAATAAAAAGGTAGGAAAATACACCCTTGGTGCAAGGTACCTTAAAACTTTCTGCTCTGCTATAAAATTGCTTATGTCTTTGTAAAGTGGACAGCAAGAAAAAAGTCCTTTTCCACATACACCACATTTATTTCTGATATTTTGAACCCAGAACAGAAATCCCTGTGTGGTGAGAAGTTGGAAGTAAGATTGGGTGAGAGTTTGAGTAAAGTGTGTTCTGAGCAGCAGCACTGCAAAAGTTAGCTTGTTTTCACTCCTTGCAAGATGGATGAGGGAAAGTGAGTTAGAACACTTCTGAATGCAGCAGTTACCTCTTGCTGCTGCTGCCATCTCTGATGGTCAGGACTTTCACATAATTGAAGAGTGGGTAAGGAACAGATCCCAAGGGCAACTTGGAAATGGGTATGGAGAGTTGAGGAGGTAAGGCAGAAGTGGTACAGACATGCAGCATTTGAAGGATAGCTTCCTGAGGTGTTAAAGGTCTGTCCAATCCCAACTGACCACTGTGTGATAGGTGCTGCAGTGCTTTGTTGGATCTGCAGTTCCTAAAGCATTTCCACAAACAAGCATGTTTGGTTTAGACAAGCATGCTCCTAGTGTTCCTTCTTTCTTTGTTCTTATCAAAGAACCATCTATAGGTTTAAGTTAAGCTTGACTTCCCTTGTACTTGACAGTCTGCTATGTCCAGCTGTGCACCATGCCAGGTCAGAGAACCAGCTTTGCGTCACCTGAGACACATTCCCTTTGTTGTACTTGCTTGGGTTAGTTGGTCAATGTCCTGTCTCCAGAGTGGCTTATAGAGGTCTCTCTTGAAAAGCAACATAACTAATTTAATGTTTGTCTTTTCTCACTGAAGACTGTCTTTCTTCACCCCTATCCACTCACTTTCACCAAGTTGTAAGCAGAGCAGTGGATGCCCTGCTCGTTGAAGTCAGATGTGCAATAGAAATGGTCATTTGTGCTTGCATTGGTGGTTAATTACCTGGTTGGAAACAGTCTGTTAGCAGTTTTGTAGCTACATAGTCCTGCCTGTCTTACAAGCTCTGCTCTGTTCTCAAGACCTTCAGAATAAAAATGCAAAGTGAAATACACAGGCAGTAACAAACACTGTCTCTCATTTTGTTGATGCTGGAAGCAGGGGCATTTTGTTGTGCTGAGTTTACTTGTAAGTGAAGGGTATTAGTCCCAGGGAAATCATCTTCCTCTCGTAAAGACTATAAAGAAAATTAATCACCTTCCCTTTAGGAGCTCTGTCACTGGGGTTGCAGAGCTGTAGATAGTGTCTGTAGAAGATCTTGACCACACAGAAGGAGTGGGCTTTGCTGAGGAGGTCTAATAGCTGCAGTACCTGAGAAGCATCCTCCCTTTGCTGAGCCTAGCAGTAAGGTCCTTCTGCTCCTGTTAATGACCTCTGTCCAAGTCCTGTGATACATGAGCTAGCTCTTATCAAAGCTGGACAGGCTGTATGAATCCAGTCAGGTGTTTAGCTAATGCTTCACAAGGAGTGAGTTTCTGCTTTGCTTCCCTCTATATTGCAATTCATCTGCTGACAGCCAAGATGTTAAAATAAAGGCTGTGCGGCCCCTATTGGTTCTACCCAAAGTGGGTTTGTTTTGTTTTGTTTTTTTCCTTATGGAAGTCTTATATGCAAAGCCTTGCACCGTGCCTTTCAACTCAGACTGTGCAGCAAGTCTCACAAAGATTTGGTGCAGCTGCAAGACTGCTAGAGGGGTTTTATCCTCACATCAGATGGAGCTGGGGAAGGGGAAAAAAAAAAAAAAAGGTACATCACAGAGCCAGCAACTTTCTTGGCGTCTCTGGGATTGCAGCTCCTCCTGCCCCTCCGGCCTTCAGAAATGTACTCGGCAGAGCTGCCCACATAGAAAAACAAATGCATCCCAAACCAAAACAAACAGAGCTGGGTGTTGGTAGTGAATGGGCCAACACTGTGTGCTGGCGTCATCTCTGCCCACTGCCAGCACGTTGTCATAGGAACAACTGGGTTATTTTACAATCCAGCTGTGGAGCCAATTCTCCAAATGAGTAACCTGGAGGGAGGAGAGAGGGGCGGGCAGAAGGGAGCTCTGCTGCATTTTCTGGTAACTAGAGGGAGAGGGAGTATTAACAGAGAGAGGGAGGGAAGGATTACCCCTGAGTGCCATCTATCAGAGCCTGAAACCACAATCAGTCATTTCCAGATTACTGACTGCTGTTAGCTGCATCTGGGAATTAGGAGCTGCCCTGTGGGAGAAGGGGGCTGAACAGGACAGATCTTCTTTTTATATTGAGGCTGATAATGTGCGTATCATAGCATGCTGTCTTTCAGTGATTTGTGGCTTGTCAGTTGTAGGCAGTACTGTGCACCTGTACAGGGCCCCACCATGCCAGAAAGTTGGAGCCCATCAAGTAATGGATGTTTGCTCACCAGGAGAAAGTTTCATCACTGTTTCCCTTTCCCTCTGTGAAATATTTGTTACTCTGTTTCCTTTTTGGAAGCTCTTTGTATCCTGTTTTGAAGCTATGGAGCACTGAGGGCACTGTGAGTACCTAGGCAAAAGTTTAGTCTTCGTGCTGCTGAAGACTGTTGGACCATGATGAATGCCCTTGGTCCAACGGCAGGATGTTTGCTTTCACAGAGGACTCTAGGCATGGAGGTTTAGCAGGTCACACTGTTTTTGCGTTCGATGAGTATCCTGCAATGAAGAAGAGCCTGCAGCTGTTGTGAGAACAAAAGCAGTGCCCTGGTTTGATACAGCTGGGGCTGCTGCTCTTAAGCAGGCAGAAGGTAAACCAAACCCGCAGGAGCATTCATGGCCTAGCAGTGAAGCAGGGTAAGGTGGAGAGGTTTGTCTCTCGTATGCCATGTCCAGGGCGTGGTTACACCCAGCATGCCCGCTCCGGTTTTAGCTGCTTTGCTGTTAGAAGTGGGGTGCCGGTGGCGGGGACAGCGGACGCTGCTAACGCCGCTGTCCCCGGCGGCACCTGCGCGTCGGTGCCGGCAGAGGGCGCGCCCGGGCAGGCCCTTGCCTGGTGCTGTGCCGGCAGCTGCCAGAGCCCCGACCCCTCGCCCTCCCGCTCTGCCCTCCCCGAGTTGCTCCTGGCGCAGATCGAAGCTCGCTGAGCACTGGGGAGCCGCTTCGGCAGACTCGGGGAGACGGCGTGGCCGGGGCCTGTTCCGGCGCTCCTGGAGCTCTTCTGCATCACCAGGGCATGGGCCTGGAGACTCCCGCGGCGGACGCAGCCGTCCGCCTCCTGGCATCGCGCTCCTTGCCCCCGGGGAAGAACACAGGGACTGTGCTAGCAGTGTGCCCCACGGCTCTACAGAAATTCTCCTTGGATCAGTCACAGGAAGGAATGTCCAAGCAAGAGCTGAGCTTGAATTCTGTGCCAGAATAGATGGATTAAACTTCTCTAGAAACCAAGTCATCTGGCTGCTCTGATAGACCTGGCTGGCTCTGGAGGCGCCTTCCTTCCAAAGGCAGTGCTCTCATGTGGACTCATTGCCAGAGCTGGAAGGACAAGTCCACTTTTATTGCTTGATTTTGAAGTGATGGGTGCATGGCAGAAAAGAATCACGGAATGTCAGGAAGTGTGGAAGTCTCTGGCATAATGATTTTGCCCTTTGTTGGAATTCAGAAAAGATACTGAGCCATTTTCCCACACTTGCTTCTTTTATTTATCTTGTACACAGATTGATGCTGAATATGCTGGCCAGGGCCTGGGGTGGGTTCTAAAGGGGGATATCTGTCCTGTACCTTAATGCTTCTGAATATTTTAATAAAATAATAGGTCGGAGTTGCAAAGAAAGATTTTATGGGCTGCAGTACCTCCTTCCATCCCCCTCGCTTTCTCCATTCTTCTGTCTTCTCTCAGTAACCTCTGCTGACCCTGCTAGTGAAGACTTGCAGCCCTTTTTAGGGGGACAGGTGGGAGGGCTTTGAGTACTCGCATCCAGAGTAGCTTTCAGTATTTGGGCTTCTTTAGCAGTGCGTATCCAAACTTGTGACAAACTCCAGTAAGAACTTGAACGTTTAAAGTATTTGCAGGATTTGGACTTATTCAAACGCATGGCTTTATTATTAAGGTGAGTTCTGGGCTTTTTCAGTAGTGCAGTTGTGGACCTGACCCCTGTGCTGGAGGAGTTATTTGCAGATGAGAATAGCACTGGAGAAGAAGTCAGAGTTTGGTCCTTAAATACACAAACCACATTCTTTGCCTGGTGTCTAAACTGCCGCTACAGTTATTTCCATGTTTTTGTGTCTTCGGTCTCTGCTGCTTTGGGAGCAGGTTGGAGGAAGCAAGCTTGCAGGCAGTGACTAATGAAGTATATCAGATGTCTTTCCATGGTGAGACAGCCACCAGTGTGGAAAATACTGCACTTTTTCTGGGGGAAATTTTGTCTCTTGCTCTCTGCTATGGGGAACCGTGTACAGTTCTGGAGCCCCCAGCCCAGGAAGGACATTGAACTGTTGGAGGGGGTCCAGAGGAGGGCCACAAAGATGAGGTCCCTTCCAAGCTTTCCATTCTGTGATTCTATAACCCACTTTCTTGTTGTTCTTTATTTTAGCCTTCATCAGAGGAGGAAGATTTAGGGGGTTTCAGGCAAGTCATCTTTTTTTTCTCCTAGAGCTTCAGCAGATTCTCACGACTGTGACATTCAGGTTAGACTTTGTTTCCAAGTTACCCTTAGTCTCAGCTGCCACGTATTCACCTGGATTTGTCTCCTTATGCAACCTGTCACCCTGATGCTGTGCCAACAATTGGCAATACCTGCGAACCATACAGCTGTTGTGAGCAATCCTTTGAGCCAAGTGACTTTGTCAGAGCTGTGGCACCAGGCAATGTAGTGAAAGCAATGGCAGTGAAGGCACCAGCATGCTCATGTCTGGGTGTGCTGGCAGGTGGCTGTTTGCAGTACTTGAATGTACTCTTGTGATATGTGCAATGAGAGCAGCAATTGATAGGTCCTTAGATTCTGCGTTTGTGCAATGCAGGATTTCTGACTGCTTGCAGTACAAATGTATGGGACTTTTATTCTTCAAATGGTTCATGTTGATAGGTAAAAGGACTGCCCATATAAAGGTGAAACACTGAAGCTGGTGCAGAATGTAGGAAGGAAGCAGAGAGAAGAGAAAATGAAATGTATACAGGATAACTGCAAGAGGTCAGTGAAGGTGTAACTTTGGCTGTTATGAGGAGTACCCTCCCTTGATGTGGGTTCAGGGAGGAGCAGGCAGCAGAGAACATTATTGTCCTGTGGAATTACTTGGGCTAAGCCTGATCCACCTTGGTGCTTCAAGGGTGACCATGTGGTAGCTGGAGCCCAGCTGTGCTCCAGTAGTTCCTCAGCAATTGATAATTCCCTGTCCAGGTAAACCCAAGATCCTGGAAAGAGACCCAGCATCCAGGCTGCTGTGCCACTGCTCCTGGCAGTGGTGGTGATGCCACTCCAGGGAACCACACAGCAGTTTGAGTGTTCTGCTGCCCAGCTCCTTCTGCTTTTTGGGTTCTGTCTATTCTTAAGTGGTACTGAGTGAGGCACTCATGGTCAATGATGGATCAGAGACCCCTGTGTTTGGTGTTACATCTACAGAAAATAAGGAGTCTGGCACTAGGGCACTGCTTGGCTGCATTTTCAGACAGAGCTGCCCATGCAAAAAGGAACTTCAAGTACTCCAATGCATTGTTAGTTCAGGTGTTCTCAAACTCCTGTGTTTGAGGATATCCTGTAAGGAGTTCAAATGCTTTTCTGGAAAATGATCATTAACAGACAGTCCTTCAGGGCCCCTGAACACGTTTGTTACCTTGAACTGGAAACACAGACAGGAGTGATACTGCTGTGTCTTGGTGTTTGTCATGCTTCCAGGCACCAAGTGTTCCATTTTCTCTCCATTAGTAAGGCATTAGAAAGTAATTTTGTACCAAGTCAGAGTTTATTCCTCTTCCTCAGATTGCAGGAGCTTTTCTGCTTGCAAGTTTTTCAGTCTCCTAAACTAAGCAAATTTTTTTTTCTTAAAGGAAACATCATCAGGTCAAGCTTTGGCCCTCCAATGCAGGCTTTAGCTAGTAGCAGATGTTTTGGAATCACTCAGTGATCAAAAATAAAGATCAAGTGAAGATTTTCTCAGTAAAACCCAAACGTGCCTTTGCTCATCACATTTGTAACCTTGATATTGCAGGCATAACATCCAGCAAAGGAGAGGAGCTTTAAAGTATGGGCAGATGTGAAACTAATTATCTTGGTGTCATTGTCTAAGCTGAATGAAGTGCTGAAAGAAAACAAACACTTGCAGTGAAACATAGCATGGATCTATCCAAAGTCTTTCAGCTTCACTAATAATCTGTAGTGCTTCCTTACTAAGTGAATGACTAGAGAAGTTTTTATTTTAAATCTGGGATTGTGTTCTAACACCATCGCTGCCAAATCTGCACGGTTAGGCATAGACCTCCTTTTCCAAAGGTCTTCTGCCACAGAGGCTGGGCCAGACACTTTCTCTCCCTCCTATCCAAATGTTTCTTTGTACAGGCAATTGTGGTAGCTGTGTGTGTCAACTAAGCATGCAACTGCACGCAGTTTTTCCTGTTACTTTGGACTCCTGCCTTTTAGAGATCAGGCCACGGGTAATTACTGCTTTTAATTTACTTTGCAGCTAATCTGATTTCTGAGAGTGCCTTCATTTCTAGAAAAGGCTGGCCAATGGATTCGTCTTTAGATACAGGGATTTCTATGCTCTGCCCTGAGTGGAGCTTGTTGGCTGCAGGGAGGATTGTAGCTGCAACTATGTCTGCTGTGAAATTCCCAAGATTCCCATCACCACCCTCATTTAAACATCCCCCAGTCTTGCTATAAACAAGTGAAAGACACTCACCCTGCACCCTGGCTGGGAGCCAAGGATATTGGGAGAGAAGGGGAGCACAGAAAACAGTGTCAAGTCATGAATCATCTCAGGGAGGATGGACATCCACAATCAACAAATGCAGGCAAACCTGGGCTCACTGCTTAAAAAAAGATTTATTTCTCATTGAAGTTACAATGTGCAGGTGAGCTGAAAAGGTAGCAAAGTACCACTGGCAGGCTCTGTGCACACAGGGCACCTCCTCACCACGTCTTGTGGCAGCAAGATACCTGTAGGGCTGTGGATATAATGTGTGGGCCTCTCAGCTCTTTCTGGCTGGTTTCCTGAGGTGACAAAGCTTGTGTAATCATGCTGTTTACCAAGGGGCCCTTCTGGCAACTTTTGAACATGCTGGACAGTTTCAGCTGATTTTGAGAGAAATTTCCAAGATTGCTAAGTTTCTGCAGATTTTGTGACACTTTACAGGTGAACAGAAGACTCAGGCCCAAATTAGCACCAGGCCATGGGAGAGGCATATAGAGTGCAGCGGGGATGGACTCTGTTGTGGCAACTGTGACCTGATGTGGGGTGCACATGTGGGTACAATGACCAGCACACACATACAACAAGATTAGCCAGAGCAGTGAATGGGAAGAGGTGAAAAGAGAAAGCCAGGATTAAGGTTGTGTAGGAGAATCATAAGAAGGTAAAGGACATCAATGCAGAAATAGGTTCACCAGCTGTTCTCTTCTGTTCCAACATCCTTATTCAGACCAGGTTGTGTTGCTTAACTCTGTAAAGAAATCTAGACAGTGTGTGCTCATGAGTGGATGTGATGGTTTGGGAGTTACCCACCCCCCCACACTTTGTAAAATCACCCAGACTAGACTCATCTGGCTGCAAGTTAAGGACTGAAGCTCTGTTTACAGCTCAGCACAGCAGACAAGCAGATATATACACAATGTACAGGAGTATTTACAGAAATATACAAGTTAAAGGTAATACAGAAACACAATCCCCCTCCCAGAAATCAGAGTCCCCAGGAGAGGCTCCCAACCACCCTGCCGCCTTCTTCCCACCCCTCTACCTTACCCCAGGGTCTGGCTTATGTGCAAGGTGAGTTCAGAGGTTCAGCCAGGGAGTTGGGAGCAGAGTGGTTAGTTAGGTTACTCAGCAGAGAGGAGAGGACACACTGGCTCCCAGAGAGAGACCAAGAGACTGTGTTATCTGTGTTCTTGTTCTTATACATCTCAGCAAGCTTATGAGTGAAGTAGACATCACCAGTGTTTTCTTCTCACAGCCTATAATATAATTATTTTCATTAAAATATTCCAATTAGCCTCAAACCAGCACAGTGGAGATTCAGATATACTTCTGCAGTTTCATGCACTGAGTGTGAGACTTACTTGGTTAGCTGCATCCTAAGCTCCTCTTTAACTAGGTTTGAAAATGGTGCCTCCGTCCTGGAGGACTTGGAGGGGATTTGAGTGCAGCCCACCAACTCTTGGCAAGTTTCCAAAGTGGTGTAGCTTCTTTTCTCAGGAAGTCATCACTGCCTTGTCTGTGTGTGGTTTCCTCTTGCCTCAGGTGTATGGAACAACAAAGACTAGGGGGGAGCTACATGGCAGGTGAGGTTTTCCTTGGGTACTGCCTGTGCAGAAAGTTTATGGGCCCACAGACTTACAGTTTGGATTTTTTTGGGTATAAACAACCTCATACTCAAGCAGAAACTATAGTTTTTGCCTTGTGGAGTATCTTAGCACATTACTCTACTCTGGAAGGACTGACCGTAGCTCTGTTTTGCAATGTAATTTCCTGCTGTGCAACTGATATCAGTGGATCATTGCCATTAACTGCACCCTCTGGGGATTCATCCTCCCTCTGTGCCACACTGCATCACTTCTCACATGGGCAGGTTTGCTGGGATATCTGTGTGCTCTGTGACTCTGGGGTCACTTTGACCAGTTACCCTCCTCTCTGAATCTGAAGTGCATGGCCTCTTGCCTGTGTTGTGAGGGTGTAGTCAGTCCCCTCTGTTCACCATGCCTCCTACTTCTGCAAGGTTACACAAGGAAAGCTGAAACCTTCTTGCCAGAGGCAAGGGAGCAAATTCAGTCTGCAGCAGACCTGGAACAACGAACAGCTTGGAGAAGGTGTGCTTCCAGGACACATGCCAGCACTGTACCAGCACCAAGAAACTGCAGCAGGTTTACAGAAATGCCACAGGCAAAACGAGAGCTCTGGTAATTCACAGGCTCCCCAGGTTTGACAGGCAGCCATCCAGCCTCACCTCTTGTATAATGCCAGCCCCCTTCATTTCATGTCCCACACCCAATAATATGTGCTTGCCAGCAGTGCTCTGGGGAAGTTAACCATCCTCAGTGCAGAATCAGATGGAGACAGGGAATGTACCACGTCCATGGGTTGATCAGCCATGCTCTGCAAAACTTCTGATCAGAAACTGTCTGCTCATGGCACCCCCACTCTGGTGCCAGCTCTTTCTTTCTTCAGGAGTCTAAGGAGCTTTTGAGTGCCCTCTGTTTACTCCCTGTGACTACAGTGGGCTAAAGGCACTTCTTCTGTTTGAGAGGATAAACAGACTGAGCTTGCTGTGAAGAAAATAGTGTGGTTGACAGCCATTGGAGTGGTCTTCCCCCTCCAACCCCAGGGTCAACACACATTTTAAAGCAGGGAAGCTCTTGCCAGTGCTGTAGCCTGGTGTCTCCTACCTTCCTTTACCCTTACCCAGCATGTCCTTCTCTGAGTGTCCACTGTGAGGACTCCATTGGGATTTTAATTCATGTTCCCCCAGAGAAGTGCTTGGAGCCAACTTATTTGATGCAAGGTGCATGTTGAATCAGGAAAGGACAAAACCAGCAGAAAGAGGAAATCTTTTCTGAGTTGAAAGGGCCAAAAGTAATTAATCAGTGCAGGGAAATGGGCTCTCTTGTCTACATAGATGGCATACGAAAGAGAAGATAAAGTGTTTTAGAAGAGAGAAAGGAGAGAAAGGTCCTTGCAGTGTCCCTGTCAGTACCAAAATAAATCTCTGAGAAGAGAAATGGGAAACAATAGCAGCAGAAAGCTGCCAGAGCGATGGCAGAGCAGAGCCTTAGGAGCAGATCTCTTCCTGACTGAAGGCTGCCAGCTCTGGACCTTTGTGGTTAGTTTGCTTTGGTGAACCCAGTAACTGCTGGCATCTGCTTGTCCTTCTGATCCGTGGTGTGCTTGCTAAACAGGCCTACTGGTGATACTAAAGGCAGTATCCCAGTATGAATGTAGCTGAGCCATTGGACCAAACACTGGGCTTGAACCAAACCAGCCTTGTTTTGGAGCAGCTAAACTGTCCAGTGGGATGGAAAATGCTCTGGGGAACTTCGAACAAGGTTGCTAGAGAGCAAAGTAGCAGAAAATGTTTCCATCCAAAAAGGATCCAGGCAACATCTCCTTACAGTAAACAGAAAGCCTTGCAGTTCTGTGATCCTTAAGCGTAAGGGGGAGTGGATGGGGCTGCCGGGAGCAGGCTGACAGCCCTGGGAGGTTTTATACTGACAGAGCACATCTGTAGAGGAGAGCTGCCAGGCTGTCATGTAAACCCAGTGGGGAACCATCTCATGCTGCAAGCACAGACTGTCCACCTCTCCAGGGGCTCCCCACACCTTCCTGAAGATGAAGGTGTGCAGGCAGGGAAGCAGGTCAAACCACCGGCATTATTAACAGCAGGTCTGACATCTGGGCTGGCCGGTGGAATGCCCCAGGCATTTGCTTTGTTTATTTTCCTTCTGCCTTTGCTGCTCTTGCTCTGGACAGAAGCAGCCCTGCCTGTGTTGCTAACACACCGCTCAGGGTAAGCACCAAACGAATCTCTCAGTGTTCTGAGCAAACCAGCTCAGGCATTTTAAAAATAACTGCTGCTTTTCCGTGATTTTTGGACAAATTGAAACTAAATCCTCTTCTCTGACACACACTGGTTTTCTCTGCTGTGCTGGTAGGCTGCTCTATGGTTGCAAATCTCCAACATATTGATGTGCCCTGATTCCGCTCTCACTTGGCTTAACTTGACACTCTGGAGTAATTTCATTAATGTCAGTGGAGACATTTCCTCTTTATGCTGGCACAGAGCTAATTTGGATGTCGGCCTCACCATACATAGAGGAGAACTGGAACTGTCCCCTGCTGCAGCTAGCAAGAACTGTGCAGCAGAGGTGAACTTGCTGGAATGCAGAACATGAGCATTTAACCTCTAGGGGCTAGGGAGGGCTGCACTCTTTCCTCTGGCTTGCAGGTGGCTTTGCCAGGTGGCCGTTGATTTGTCCAGTCCATGCCCTACAGCACAAGGGAAACAGACCTTTACACTGACCATGTCCTGTTTGGAGATGTTCTTCGGAGGCACCTGCTCTCTTCCTTTTGCTCTTCTCTTTCAAATCCACTCATCCACATCTTGGTGGCTGCTGTCGTGAGCTGCTTGCTCTCGTGACAGCGGGGCTCAGAGTGTTAGACTTTTTAGAGTCTATTTTTAGCTGAGCTTCTTTCAAGAGCAGTTGAGTAAATGTATATCCTGTGCCTGGAGATGATTTCTTGGGGGCTTTGGCTGCTGACATGCTGAGGATTACTCTGGTGATTCTGGCAATGGGACATTCATTGATCCCTTTGAGGGTGTTGCAGGGAGGGTGCTGGAGTGGGTGTAGCTGGTGATAAGTATAGGCAGCCAAAACCTGGTGTTGTAATGTCTGAGACCGTCTGAGTTTGGAAAAGGCCCCGATGATATCACCCTGCAGAACTGTGAAGAGTGGAGTGCAGGAAAGGAAATGTTCACAAGTTCTTTCCAAATCTGTAAAGGAGAGGAATTACTGCTCCCTCTTCCCATTCTCGCTGCTCTGCTTCGAAGTGGCTTTCATTCACCACCAGGCATCAAAACAGTCAGTTGTTCTTTTTTTTCTACTGCTACCATCTCTGTACCACATGAAGCAGAGAGTGCAAGAGCAATGCCTCTTCTGCACAAGCTCCCTGTAAAGACATTGAGTTCTGCCTTATCATTCTGCAGTTTTGCTTGATTCACTTCTAGAATTGATAAGCAAGCATTGGTGCTTTCAGTGGTGCTACAGAGCATGCAAAAAGGAGATTGAGTTCTGCAGGAGCTCTTTCTGCAGCTCTCTATATCCCTCAGCTGCCCTGCATGACTGCCAGACCCTATCTGAGCCCTTTCCAAGTCCTGCCTTGGAGGTTTGGTTATCTGCAAGACCATTCCTATTCCCTGAGACTGAGGCCAGAACAGCAGAGCCCCTCTACTTAAAGGATTTTTTTTCTGGAGGTGGAGACCAAGACCATGCAGAAATAGCTTAGCTGCTCTCAGCTCTGCTTTTTTAACGTGATCCACCCACTCACAGGATCTTTGGGAGGATGGGAAGGAGAAGCCTGAAGCTGGAGCCAGTAAATGTGAGTTAAGTGAGCAATACACTGCACAGCACAAAGAGTGTGAAGAATGATGTCAACCAGTGACTGCATGAACTGGGAAATGATCTTTGTGATTTTTCTCAGACCAAAATGTGGAGAATATGTGGAAAATATTTCCCTCTGGAGCTTCACGTGGCAAGACCTGCAGACTGACAGGGCTGGTGTGTTGTGCTAAGAACAAGTGAAAGCAGGGTCTGTTAAGATGCTTTGACAGGTGGAGCTTTCTCTTTTATCCACTTGGTTGTTGCTAATGCAGAGTCTTGCTTTCCCCCTTCCTCAGCACTGAGGAGCGTGGCCTTGCTCCCTTCCACAGTCTGTGATAGACGAGGTCAGAATGGAGCCCTCCTGCTTGCAAAAGGAACCACATCATGGGCAATTCAAAGAAGGGGCAAAGCTGATAACAACCTTTGCTTGTGGCTTTCATAAAACCTCACGTCCTGGACTCACCTTTTCCAGCGTGGACATTAGTCTGCAGACTGTCTGACAACAGGACTATGCTAATTTGTTTATGCTTCTGAGCATCAGCTCGGTAGCAAGCATGGTCCTACCCTTTTGGAAACAGAAAGACAAGAGACTTTTTTTTGACTTTCCAGTAACTTTCACTGAATTTTGGAGTGGAGCCCAAAGGACAGCAGTGGGGAGCAAGTCAGGAGGGAGTCTGTGTTGCATTGGGGCTGCAGGAAAGGTCAGTGTGGTTTTTCCTCTCTGAGGAGGGTAGTGAGAGTCCTCCTCTGAACAGTTCACCAAATATTGTGGTGTGAATTGGGGATACTGGAGCTGTTGACAGACTAGGGAGATAGATTGAGCATAGTGCTAGTAGCTTCAGCCAAAAGATGACTAAGGTAGGGGAAGCATTGTTGTCTCCAAACATCTGTGAGGAGATGGAGATTATGTTACCAAAGGAGAAAATTCAGACCAAGCATCAGGAAAGTACTTTCTAGAAGTGACCTGTGTCTCCCAAGGGAGGGGGTGGGAGTCCTATATCTGGCAAGATGGGAACAACAATAAGTAATAACAAGTCAGTCTGATTACTTGTCATTTAATGATAACAAATAATGTAAAATCAGTCTTTATGAAGAAGTAGAGTTCTCTGATTATAACCAAGTGCACAAGCCAGGGGATGAGCAGGATAGGACTTGGGAGTATCTGATACTGGCAGAGTGTGCCTGGGAATTCTGCTGAGATCCTTAAGCCATAAAGCCTGTTAGACTTTAATTCACTCCCTGCTTTGAAGCAGAGTTAAGTTCCAGTCCTTCTCTAAGGACTCGAATTTGAAGATGGAGTCTGATGCAGCAATAATCAGTTTGTGCTTTATTTCCTAGCAGTGAGATCCCAGAGACCTCCACACTCTGTCTCATGCTCCCATTTCACTCCCATGCTATTTGAAGTGGAAGGATCTCCTGGCAAAGAATGCAGAAAGGCAAATGTATATTTTGGATGAAGGTTGTTCTGTGATATGAGCCAAGGGCTGCAGTGGGGTCTTAATTAGATAATCATGTTCAGGAGTATGTGAGAAGCATCTCCTCTGAGATGTGACCAAGACCCTTGATACCCTGGCCAAATGGAGCCCTGCCTACAGAGCAGACAGAGCTGTAGATGTGAGGAGCAACTGAGCCTGTGGGCCTGAATGAGCCCCAGACACCCAAATTACAGGGCAAATCCCTCAGATCCCTCTGCAGCTGGTGTGTTGGAAAAAAAAAATAGTAACAATTCCTCGTTTATACACCACTCAAAAACATGGACCAAGGCTCTTTAGTGCTTTGAGACTTTTGATGAATTCTTTCTTTGCTTTGGTAAGCCCAGAGTAAGATGGCAGCATTTTGTCTTCTTTGCAAGCTCAAAGCCTTGATTCTGTCTATCATGAGCTGTAGAGCCAGCCCTGAAGGGTTAAAATGTGGAATATTTTTTGCATGTCCTTTTGCCCACTTCGTCTGTTGATGATGATGATCTCTTAAGTGGTTGTCACACGATAAGAGGGAAAACATGACTGAGAGGGTGCTGGGAGAACTGCACCAGGCTTGTGCATCACCTGCCCCACCAGTGGAAGGGGAAATGGGTGATTCAGGGCCTGGGAGTGCAGCAGGAACAAGAGGGAGGTGGAATCTGCCTTATGTGGTCCTGACTGAAGCATGGTTGAATGCTATCCATAGTGGTCTCTCTGTGTCCCCCAACAAACTTTGTGAATGATGGAGAGGAGTTTTGGGCCCAGACCTACAGCCTCATGGAAGTGTCACACTAGAGGGCACTTGACTGGGTCAATGTGAGACACAGGAAAACATGGGGAAGAAAGACAAGAAAGAGGCTTATGGTTGAATTAGCTTTTTTATCCTGGAGTAGGTTTGTTGGAGTACAGACAACTCTGCAGAAGGGGTTCCCTCGTATTCCATGGGGAAACAAGCACAAAGGGAAAATAAACTGCAAGAATCAGGGACTACTTACCAGGCAGATCAACAAAACTCTTGTCCACAATTATCCTAAAAGAGGCTGCATTGTTTCAGAGACACTTTCTCTCCCCAGGCCTGGCAGCCTTCACCCCTTAACCAGAGTCTGAACCTATACCTGCCAGGAACTTGTTAAACTTCTATGCAGAGCTTGGGGAAGCTGAGCACAGAATGTGAACAGTGAGTGCTGGGCTGGATGGGATAGCCAACCTCGGCAGGATGAGCACAGCATGCTTGTTTGGAGATCCAGCTGGAAGTTTGTGGAGGCTCACTGTTCCCCTAGACTCATCCCAGCGCAGCCTAGTCCGGCACACGTGGGATGGATTCAAACTCTGTGTTGCTTATAGGGGCTTCAAGGATGCTTCCAGCTTGCCCTGATGTGTAAGTCATACTTCCTCTTCCTCCATGGTCTTCATTAGCCAAAGACTGTTTTTCTCCTCTTTCTCCTTTGAAGGGATCAGTTCCCTAGGTACTTGAGACTGAAAGGATGGTAGCAATACCAAATGCCCTTGGACTATCTTTTACCATAAGAACCTTTATGGCTCACCTGGAGCAAGCTCAGTAGATGGAACTGGAACATATACTATAAGAAGAAGTGCCAAGAAGAGTGGGACAAGGTGGGACACAGCCAGCCTGCAGTGGCAATATGCCTCCTGTGGTGGAAAACTGATGATCTGCTTTTCCCCTAGGTGTTACAGAGATGTGAAGGAAGCCGCACCCAGCAGTATGCACACTGTGTGCAGTATGAAAGAAGAGTCCCATAAGACCAATTAGCACCTGCCCCTTGAGTCTGGCTTGTGGATGGCCTGGCTGAGAGACAATCACCTGTCCCACCAGCACCACCTCTCTTCTGTGACTCCCTACACGAAGCAAGCATCGGTAGACCTGAGCTCTCCTGTACTGAAATGGCTCCACTTGGCTGCTCAGCTGGTGTGACACTGCTCAGAAATGTCCTGCAGCAGGAAGCCAAACTGATCTTTGCACAGCAAGGGAAACCACCAAAGCCAGCATGGCCCTGCACACCTCAAGGAGCCTTCCTACAGCACCAGCTAGCGTGGCTTTGCAGACCACTAATGTGAGCAGGCACTGGGGAATGGCTACCCTGCCAGCCTCCCTCACCTGTGCTGCCGGGGCCTGGCCTGGTGCAGGCTCTGGGTGCTAGGCTAAGGAATGAATGGAGAGTCCCAGGAGGGCTGTGCTGGGAATGATCTGCAGTGCAAATGTCACCCTGTCTCTCTCTAAAGCAGACTTGCCTCGGGCGCCTGTGGGGACCTGAACTCTACAGCTGGGGAGACATCTGTGATTTGGCCAGGAGAGGTTCTTTCCACAGGGGCTGTGAATTCTGCGTGACCTGGTCTGGGCTTGCTGCTCCTCCGTGCTGTGAGTCTCAGTGCGCACAGTCCTTGGGTCACTGCGGCAGGACCTCACAGTCACCTTCTGCTCCTCCTAGGGAGGCTGGAGCAACTCTCCTATGAGGACAGGCTGAGAGAGTTGGGGCTCTTCAGCTTGGAGAGGAGAAGGCTTTGAGGAGNGTCCCTGCCTATGGCGAGTTGTTGGAACTGGATGATCCTTGAGGTCCCTTCCAACCTTACCATTCTATGATTCTATGACTCTCTTTTGGCTTGTCTGCCACGTACTGTTTGACATGTTCCATTCATTTGTAATAAGATCAACACATCTGCAATGACAGCAGATTGTCATCCTAACATCTTCTCAGCAACGAGCAGCATATTAGCTGACTAGGAACCAGACTGGCCCAAAGCAATGCTTGTATGAAAAATTTCCAAAAGGAGCCATTGACAGCTCCTAGGAACTGAAGACCTTGGAGAGAGGCAGCCAATTAAGGTTGAGGAGCCTGTCTTGTCAAGGTAAAGCTTTACAGAGCTGAGTGGAGGGAGAAAAACAACTTGGTTTAAAAATAAAGCAGAACCTGATCCTTCATTGCAAGGCGAGTGCTGCCTTCCTCATCATCCTTCCCAGCACCCATGGAAAAGCTGTTGCCACAAGGAAACCCAGACTGGAGGACTCAACTCAACCCTAGCCCACACCTACTGGGGCAGCTCAGCCCTGAGACTCCACAGATTCCCAAGATGCAAGCACTGGGCCATGGGTACCAGATTAGCTCTTTTTTTTTTTTTTTTTTTTTTAAATTTCCTTTCATTTAGCAGAATCCTGCAGAGCTGGGCAGCTGCCAGTCAGTCTGTCAAGATGTGAACTATTTTGGGAATTTTTATGATGGAACAATATTTTTTTGGTAAACAAATGGAAAGCTGTTAAACAGGGACCTTCACCTCACAGCTTCTGGTTCAGCTCCTTCATTGCTGCCATACCACAGTGACTGTACTGTCCTCTCTGCAGAGCTCCCTTCATGGCTCCAGCAGGGGCAAAACAAATAGCAGCTTCCCTCCCTGCCCCCACCCCCTTTTAATGAACTCCTCAACAAAAATAAAAGAGGGGGGAAATTAAAAAAAAAAGAGTAATTTCGGTTTAAGCAGCAGAAGTATTTTCTTGGTGGACTTAACCCCTCACACACCTGAAAGCAAGCTGTATACTGGGACTGTGTGCTGCATTATCCAGCCATGCAGCATCTAGCCACATCCCAGGCTGCATTTCCTCAGGAGTGCTGGAACATGAATTCAACGAGAAGTGACACAGGGCTGACTGTGCATAAAAGGAAGACTTCCTTTTTTTCACAGTGTCTGTCAATAGGAAGCCCTGATGGAGTCACAGAGTACACAGAGGAAGATGTTTGTATGGAAGAATTGAGTAGGGAAAGGAAGGGCAGGAACCTTTCCCACTCTAAGATGGGGATGTACTGCATTTCTCAGGAGAAAACCCATCGGGGGCAGCGAATCCTTCTTGCTGCCACAGGCTGAAACTGATATCACTCTCCCTGCAGGTTGGCAGTTGTGAATCCAGTCTCACATGGGGTGTATCTGCCTCAGCCTTTGGGGGAGCTGATTGATAGCAATCAATTGGAATGAGCCAACACATTTGTCTGCTCTGCACATGCTCCATCCACGTCACAAAGGCAGTTTGTGGTTTTCTGAGGTTCCTGGAAAGTCCAGTCCAGCTTGTACAGCAGTGCTGGCTCACGCAGGCCCTCCTGGCAGCCTATTAGCTCCAGAGCATTCAGTCAGATCGCTCGAGTCTCAAGGGATGGTGTCTGCTTCTGTCCTCTGCCCCTTGTTCCACTGTCAAATTCATCAAGGAGCTGTAGTTTCCCCCACTGAAAGCATGCACAATGGGATCATTTGCCTGCCTCATCCTGATTATGTCTTGGAATCTCTCCTGAAACTCATTAACTGTTCCCACTCCAAGACTCTGCTACTAGTGATTTTTTCAGAGGAGCCTCCAGTAAAGTTGCCTGTGAGCAACTGCATCTTCTCCCTGCCTAGCTGTCTTCTCTTTGTGGGCAGTTGCAAGCCCTGCACTTTCTTCTCTTGTCCTCCAGTTTTCATCAGGTTTCTTCTGTTTGTTTTTGCAGTCTCAGCAGTTCAGCTTTGGCATTCCTGTCCCTTGTCCTTCTTCATCTGATTCTGACACTTGCTTTGATTCCTTCCATGTCCATTCATATGCATGACTCTCTTCTCACCCACAGGTCTTCAGCACTCTTCTAGGGTAGCATTCCCACCCTACTCTTCCTTGCCTCTCTGCCCATTGCAGAGAGTGGCTCTCTTCAGCTCTGTGGTGTGGTCTGCTCTCTGCTGTGTAGGAGTAGAACTCATATGGCCCCATGGTGGGAGTGCCTGTGTAGTATGTTAAGGTAAAGAGTCCCAGGAGTGCTATAAGTATAAAGGGTGAACATCTCAGGAACTGCAGCAGCAGTGCTGTGGGAGAGATGCACACCAGTCCTGAATCTCCCTGGCATTTAGGGCATTCCCATTCTGCAGCTGGATGCACAGAAGAGGATTTGCTCAGGTCCTTTGGATCCCAAGTCAGCATTTTGAACAGACAAATCTCTGCAGCTCATATCTCCTGTAATTACAGCTTCTGCCATCTGTTATTGGAGTCCCACTTCTCTTTTATCATTTGGCTTCCATCTCTTCACCCACTAACTTCCCCTTTCTTCATTGCACTCCCCAATTTAGCCCCATGAATTGAAGCTGTGTCCTTTCCTGTCTGTCCACCCCACAGACAACATTCTATCCCCAGTAAATATCCCATCTCTTCCCCAGGTTATCTTTTTCTTCTGATCTGGTTGCATGTTTCTGCAGGGTCTTATCTCTTCAGCACTCAGTTGCTTGCCCAAATCAGTGTTGCTTATGCCTATCACTCCTGTTCCTCCTGCTCAGCCTCATTCCTCTCCTAAAGAAGGCATCTGCTGCAGTTTTATTTCTCCAGCTTTTATCCACTTTGGCCTTCCCCAGGTCCAGCTGCATGTTGTCTTCTATGCCACCCTTGGAGCTGTGCTTCAAAGAGAAAGGTCCCCACACTGGAAGGGGCAATCTTACAGCAAACCATGCCAATAGAATGTGTTCTGCTTATGCTTGCTTTATACCTCTCTGCGCCTTAGCCTACACCTGTCCAGCTCTGTCTTCTTCATGTCATGCCATCAGAGACAGCTTTATGATCCTCTGCTTGGATCTGAGCCCTTGTTACAGAGAGGTGCAGCAGCAGAATACATGGGGCTTGTCCCAGCAGCCACTCTGCTGTGACTTGGCTGCTTCTACTTTGTAGCTCTTGGCGCTGGGTGCCAAAAGGACCTTTTGCACCTCTAGTTTTTGTAGTTGTTCCTTCAGTCAGGTGGCAGATAAACACACAAGGCTGGAAAGCAGCATAGGCCCTCTGTGGCTGTGACCACACCCAGTTGCACTACAGGGTCACTGGTGTGAGACCTCCCATAAAGGCACCTTGCACTTTGGAGGAGCAGGGAGGAGATCTCGAATGGTGACCCTGGCAAGAGCAATTAGTCCTGCTTCATCTTGGCTTGGTCTGCCTGCACCTCCATGAAGGACGTTCTTTCTCTCAGCTCCTAACCTGCAGGCATCTCCTGGTCCTCTGTTGTTTATGATAGTGCAGTTTGTTGCCTTGGAAATAAGTACTGGTTTATCCTAAACAGAGCCTACAGTTTCACAGCACAATCAAAGAAGAGGACCAGATGTTTTTCCCCATCTCTTCTGTTGTATTGTCCATAATCCTCATCTACAGCTGGATGACAGAAATCTATGGTTTGTGCAAGTGTCTGTGGCCTGGCTGTCTCTACCCCAGTAAGCTGAGGAGCCATGTTTCTGCTGGGATATGACATGCCTTTGTGTCTAACATCACCATTTTGGCTTCTTGTAAGCACAACTTGACCAAATGCCTAAGATAAACAACTTCTCGCTGACTTGAGTGGTGTCTGTGCGTGATGGGCAGAAAGAAGGTTCAAAACCTACAGTTGCTGTTTCCTAGGGCTTTGTAGTATCTCTCCTTAAACTTTCAGCCCTTTGCAAGCTCATTTTACTGTTTTACATGTTGAACTTTGGACAACAAAAGGCTTGCACTCTGTGCAGACACTGGGATTATCCTTTCCTGCAGCTCTCCTGGGCTGAAGCTCATCTGCAGTTTGGCAGCAGCTGTGCTAGGTAGGACTCAGGGAACTGGGTAGGGGCTAGGTCTTCATGCAAGTGTCTTTTCCTGGAAGCTGCTTTCAGAAGAGCTGTTGGTATAGGGGCACAGCAAGGTCATGACTCTATTATGCACTTGGGGAATCAAAGAGATGTGGAGACTCTATGGAACTAAGGAGCCTTTGGAATCTGAAATGGCTGGGAGAATCAGCACTTGCAAGCTAGAGATTAATTGCTTTGCAAACAGTTCTGCTTTCATTCCTCAGCCTTATTCTTTGTGATTCAATCTGATTTGTTTGAATTCTGTTCCGAGGCTTATGTCCTACCCAGCACTTTGCTGCTTGGGCGCTGTCTTTCATTGCCAGAGTAAATGGGAATGAGTAAATTTAGGCCGGAGAAGAACAGAATATTTCTTCCTTTCATAGCAGTAGGATCTTTGAGCAGCTTTCTAGTGGGAACAGGGAGAGCTAAACCCTGATTGGTTTCAAGACTGAGCCTGGTTAGTTTATGAAGGGGATTATATAAGTGAGGTTGTTAGAGCTTGTGGATGGATTTAGTGATCCAGTGTCTCTCAGTTCTCCCTTTCTGGCAGCCAGCTCTGTTTAAAACTTGTTAGAAGAGGGGGGAATTAGCCTCAAGGTTCAAATGTTCTGAATTAAAAATGAAAAATGGATCAGAGGCAGTTGAGAACTTTGGTTCTTGGTTATCCTTGCCTAGCAGCAGGCAGGCTGCAAAGCCAGGGAAAGTGAGGAGGTCAGCTTGTGGAAAGAAACAAAATGCCTGCAGTTCAGCGTGGAGATGTGGCGTGGTGGGGGCAAGGCAAAGCTTTGAGGACAGGCATGAGTGATGGGGCAAGGAAGTAGGACCAGTTGCAGGACGGGGGTAGGGGCTGCAGGCCTATGAAATATGGGAGGAGAAAGGAAGAGAGTTGCCTTTCCTGCACGAACTATCTGGCTCTTTTGCTTATCACTGAGTTTGTCCTTTCTGTAATGAGTAACTGACTAAAGCTCCTTGTGCTGCACCAGTAATCTGTGGCTTTCCATTAACAGGCAGGTGCTTGTACCCTGGGGACCACCATGCTGACTGCCAGAATTTCCTGGCACCAGGTACTGTGGAGTTAAGCTGCCAGGCTGAAGTGTGCAAACAAACATCAAGACCTGTAGTAACAGCCCTGCTTTGTGTTAGTGGGAAGCACAGGCTCCAACTTCTTCCGATTTCTCACCTGTCCAGACTGGTACAGAGAGAAAATGCCTCTTGGAGTTGCAGAGAAAACCACACCTATTTACAGTGGATTCCCCAGGGCCCTCCTGTGGGGTATTAACCCTTCAGCCTTGGGCTCATGATCTCTCTTTGGCGTGGAGAATTCCCCTCCATCCCTGGAGAAATCAGCTCTTCTCTTCCTGCTGTTTGTGGCCCAGGGCATTTGCCCATGCACCCCCTATAGCGAGTGACTGCTATCGCTTTCCTTTTCATCTGTACAGTTATCTCTGTCCTTTGCATAACTGTGCACTGGGGCTCTTTCTGTGGGAACCAGGCTTCCCGACCCAGCTTCTTCCCCTAGAAAGCAGAACTTGTTCTGCTGTGTTTGAGTTGGACCTGTGGTGACATTTCTGTGTCTGTCTCAGACTTCGCCGAGTTTCCCTCAGATACCAGCTCATCCCTCCCCCTTAAAATGTCGTTGATCTCTTCAGGCTTCTTCCTGGTCTCACTGTTTGCTTTCCCTCTTTTCCCTGGTTTCTGGGTTTTCTCGGAAGGAATCCCGTGCTCTGGCCTCCTCAGGCTGGAGTGTTGTGTTGTTGTTTTCCCTGTCGTCGCTATGGGCAGGGATTTCAAATACTGAGCCAAGGAGAGGGAGGGAAGAAGAGAGGCAGGGAGAGAAGGAGGGACTACAAGGGAAGGGATGAAGAAAGTCAGGAAAGTGAGAAAGCAAAGCGTGCAGGGAAGCAGAGTATGGAAGAGATGGGAGAAGAATTAAATGGGAAAGAGGAGAGAAACATATGGAGAGAAGCACTTGTGGATAAATATCAAGGATAACTTTTTTAGTGGTTCCTTTATTAATAACACTGTTGCAGGAGACAGCAATATCCAAATGAAGGCAAGGAATCACTCCTCTCCCTCCCTCAATAATGCCTAGGACACAAGGTATGAGAGGTTATTCAAGGCAAAGAGTCTTCAGAAACTGAATGTCCAAACCTACAACAGCCATTAGGAGCACAAGCTGCAGCAGAGCAAATGGTAGATGGGAATTTGGTGAGTAAGAAAGGAATGTGAGGCACAAAGACCCAGGAAAAAAAAAATATCATAGGACCTTCTTTCAGTCTGTTGGAAATAGGAAGCCTGGGAGAGGGTTGACAGGTTTTCTGGGAACAAAGAAAGTAGAACAGCTAAGGGAGCTTAGGGTATTGCAAAGGAGCTACATAATTTCTATACCAAAAAGAAAAAAAAAAAATCCTCTCCCCCTCTTCCCAAATAGTGCAGCTCAGCTGCAACAGAGAAGGCAGCTTCAGACAGTGAGAACTTCTAAAAGGAAAGGCTGGTGCCTTGGAAAGCAGCAGTCCCTAGGGCCGGGCACCACAACCTGAGGACCCTCTGCCAGAGACGAGAAGCTGTGTGCAGAAACAGGGGAGGGCAGAGAGTGCCAAGGAATTGTGGACACAGATCTTATTTTGATCACATAAACTGCTGGGATGTTCATTAAGGATCTGCAAGCCTGCACACCCACCTAATCTGCTACATTGCAGCAAGAAATCTGCTGCTTGCTTTCCTTTGCAAAGGAAAATCATGCTCCTGGAGATGCTAGGATTTATGGAGTGCTTCCTTCTGTAGGAAATAACAGTAGGACATGGACTTTCAAAGAGCCAGGAGCAGTGTCTTTCACAGGAACTTCTCGACAAGGCTAAGTGGTCATGAGATGATTTGTGCTGGCAGTGCTGAAATACTGGAAAGAAGCAGAAACCAAAGGCCCTGAAACCTCAAAAGAAGTTTGCTTCTGGGAGCCACGCAGGGCTGCCTTTATGGCACTAATCCAGAGTGCCATAGATGGAGACTAACCCAGAGAATATTTTAATGCCAATGAGTGAGTCTGGGATTGACCTTCAGCTGACTGCTTCTCACCATATTTGCTGGGCAAAATAGGGGACAATAGGCAGACAAAGTTACTGAAGAAATGAAGCCCCTTCCCCATGAGCAGGGGTTGCAAGGAACATAACATGTCACTCTACAGAGAAGATAAATGAGGAAGGGATATGAATTAGAAAGGACTGTAACTTTTTTAGGAAAGACTATGCATATCAAAGTCTCAGCCAGTGCCTAACTGACAAAGATAAGGAGGAAATTCCTCTCTGGAGAGGTTATTCCACAGCTGTCTCATACATTTAACTGAAGGATCCAGCACTGCCAGAGCAAGCTCTTGCGCAGCCTTTGCCAGTGCCAGTATCTAATCAGTCCTGTTTTTATAAACAAGCAGCCTGGGGATCAATCATCCTGTCAGCCTGTGTCCATTAGGATGCTGTCTCACTGCTGTGGCCATGACTGCTCTGGCCTCAGCACTGCCACCAGCCCAGACCCAGCTGCTTTGCTTCATTTACTTGGAGGCAATTTACAATCTTCTTACTCCTACTGGATGTGTGATTTGTCTCTCTGCTCCCCAGCCCAATTCTCCAAGATGCCCAGAAGTAACTTTCTTCAAAGAAAAATCAGATTGGGAATGAGGTAGGGCTGCATTGAGGGAACAGTGCAATCAGAACTAGGTTGTGGTGCGTTGTGCAGCCAAAGGTGACTGAAGGGTGGCTACATCTTGACTTGCACCACCACCAACCTTCTCTGCAGGCTGAAGCTTTCTTGCTGCAGATGGGTATTGTACTCTGATGCACAGGAGTCCAAAGGTGTTAAGTCCTAGGCTGCATCCTCCTGTAGATGATTTTCAGCACTGACTAACAGAATTGCAGATAACCCTAAAAGATGAAGATCAGGAAAAAGGGAGGCAGGTTCGTGAGGATTTGGACAGTTTAGGTGGATGGGTGACAGACTGAAAAGCATTGTTTCATGTGGTAAATAAAAGATGGCAAGTGGGAGCAAGGAGCAGTCTGAGGAATCTCAGTTAAGCAAAGCCACAGTGCAACTCTCTGAGCCTCAGTGAGTGGGAAGGGAATCATTAACCCTGTCAGCTGTGCAGAGAGGCAATGTGGGTGGGAATTTTCCATGTAGGAGGTCAATGTGGCTTTATGTCTGCCAGGCATGTCCCATGTACATATTGTTGTGCTAGTCTGCCCTGGAGAGGCTACAGAGAGGAGATGAACTGGAGTAGCTAACACCCAGATCAGGCCTAGAATATTAACTATTATCAAGCACATAAAACTGTGCTTGGATATGCGACAAAGATATTTAGGTCTAGTGCATCATTGGTTTTCTTGGCCCCTGTGAGGTTCCTGGAAGCTCATCTCCCCTGGTGATGGTGGCATCAGGAGGGTGTGAAGGGCAAGCAAAGCATTGCTGGGGTCTTAAACATGCTTTGGGTGTCCCAGTAGGACATGGCACATTAGGTGTTGGGGGTGCTCAGGAGCCCTGTTGATGGTGTGACTCATTGCTGTGCCATGGATGGGGCTATAACATCAAGAGTAATGCTGAGAAACCTGTGATGATGGACTAGTACTGAGTCTGCCTCTCCTGCCCACTCTCAGAGGAAACAGACCTGCATCAGGCCACTTCTGCTGTGAGAGGGCAACCAGATAATCCAGAAGAGAAGAGTGAGAAGGTTAAGGATGGCTGCAGTGCTGTCACATGACATCCTGGCCTATGTCTGGATCCAGCTGATGACCTACAAAATTTATCCCTGTGGGGAAGGCAGGGAAGCACACACTGGCAGGCAGAAAGCAAAAAACTTCCCAAGGACAGACAGCAAGTCCTCTGCAATCAAACTCCTGTGTTGGTGCAGCTCTGTTTCACTCTAGAGTTCACTCTGTTCCTGATAACATTTTGGCCCCATTTTGTGTTGCAGGGGCTGTGTTTCCTCATCAGTGAGCCTTCACCTTCCACGTAAAGTTATTTTGGACAAAATTATTCTCAAATGAAAAAAAAAAAAATTATCTTCCAAGTGGTGAGGTACTGACAGGTTATTATTTCCTCTGTAGTGGTGCTTTTGCTTTTTCTCAGCCACTCCTGTCTCCTGTCATTCCCACTTGGTTGATTTGTCTTTGTTAGCATGTTTCCACAGCAGTGGCAAGACTAACCAGCCCTGGTAGGGCCAGCCATGTTTATCTGATGACTCCACATCCTTCAGCAAGCAGCCTGTTGTTGGTGACTTTTCTGTTCACTTTCACCCACTGAAGCCACAAATTCTCCACAAATTCTTATGCCTTTTCTAGCCCAAATGAAACTATCTGAAAAGCAAACATGTTTGGTATTTACAGGGGGCAAAACTCATCTTGGGAAAAAAAAAAAACAACAAACCAAGCCCAACAAAACCCACAACAGTTCAAGCACGGACTGGTGCAAGAACAAGGCAAATTCCCCTGTGAGCTGAGAGTTCTAAACTCAAGAAAGAGTGATGCAAGTTTGTCCCTTTAAAGATGTGCGTAAGCACTGTCCCAAACAAGGATGCTTCCCTGGAACCAGCTCTTCAACAGCTAAGTTAAACAAGTCCCAGTTAGGACTAACTTGGATTATCATAATAGTGGAAGCTCAGTTGCCCCCAGGACCTGCAGAGGGGAAGCTGGAGAAGGAAAGACATTGTAGGCTAAGGGGCAGGATTCAGCTATACCCTCTCTGCCCTGACCTTCTTCAGCACAGTCTTGGGTACACAGCTTTGATATCAGTTCACTGCAAACATCCTGTGTGCAGCTGCTGGTCATATACAGACTGGTAGGTGTCAGGTCCCTGCCTCCATCTCATGGGGGCTAGCTGGGGTAAAGAGCACCCATGAAAAGGTCAGTAATCAAGGCTGGGGCTGTAGATGTCTTATGTTGCAATAAGATCTCCCAGCTTTGCCCACTAGAGAAAGGGAAATGGAAAACAGAGCATGAAGAGCTCCGTTTCTTCCAGCCCTCAGCAGAGAAGGGGAAATGGCACTTTCCCACCTTCCCTAGGGCAGAGAAGAGCTGCAAGAGGAACCACGTGCTGAACTGGACCTTGCTCAGCCAGGTCATCAGCCTCTTCTGAAATCCCCCTGGCTTTCTCTATACCTTGCCTCAGTATGCCACAGTGGTGAGGGAGTTGCTATGCCCTGAGGGCAACTTGCATGAATTGCTAGAAAGAAGTATTTGCAACCATGTTGGGATCCCTCCAGTTTAAGGCACTAGAAAGGCCTGTCCTATCTGATACAGGAAGGTAAAGGAGGGCATACAAGAAAAATAGATCTCTGCACTTGTCCCTTCCCCCCTCCTCAAGATGATAAACATCAGGCTAGTATGCAAAGGTACATAGAAAGCATCCTCTCCCTCTGAAAGCAAAAAGAACAATAGCATAAGGAGAGTAGGAATGAGGATATGTGTGCTGTGTTCTGTGGAGCCAGACTCTCATCTATTTCTACAGGACAGCTTGGGCTAAGTATATCCTATATTGAACGCAGGATTTCTGGTCCACTTTACTGCTCAGCCTCAACTCCTCTGCTGAATTGTCTTTCTTGTGCTGAGACACAGGTGAAGAGGACAGGGCTAGAAAGTGCAGGTGGTGGGAATTTGTGGATGATGAATAGTCAGTGGTGAAAAGAAATTAAATTGGTGAATGCTGAAGAGAAACAATGACTGACAAGCCAGAAGAAGGAAAACAAGGCAGGATAAATGGTGCCTCTCTATGGAGCTGGATGGGTGGGAAAGATAGGTCAAAGAGAAGGCAGTATTGCTCAGCTCCATGACTCTTCTTCTATGTAACGACCTGCCCACAGGGCCCAGGGATGTACCGGAGGTCTCAAAGGAATTTGCTAGTCGTGAGTCCTCACTGTGGTTGGTCCTGTTTGGGAGTCATGTCTCATCTCTTTCCCCATGTAGTCTGGACATAGGATCAGGCAGAGGGAGCTGGGTAGTGCCACTCAACCCATTGTTTTTGCTAACCACTTCAGTATTTTTAATTTTCAAAGGGGAAGGAACATTTCTATCCTAAAACCTTTAGGAATAACAGCCTTAGAGCACCTGTGGAAGGTCTGGGATGGCCCTGTGACTGTGCAGAGCTTTGCTTCCCAGAACAGTTTGGCAAATGCAGGTAGGATAAAGCCAATGTCAGAGAGAAAGAGGAAAGAGACAATTCAAATCCATGCAAATAAGTTATCACGAAGGCCCTGGTCTGCCATCTGCTCCCCCACCTCCACCTGACATCACAGTGCTAGAGAATGCTATGAGTGTGCCTGTGCCTTGTGCAATGTCCCTCCTAGGATATCCCAGAATGTGTTGGGCAGGGAAGCCTTGAAGACCCTTGAGTCCTCCTGCTTCTTCCTGGCCCATGTCCACCCCAGTCAAAGGGCTGGAGGTGCTGGAGCTGATAGCCCTCGACTGGTGTATGGTGGAGACAGCATCGCGTGGGGCATGGATGGGATGAGGAGGTCACTTCCCACGGGGCAGCGCAGTTGCCCTGCAGCCCTCCCTGCCCCTGTCTTTGTTGCCCATTGTGCGGCGGTGTTGGAGCTGGGGAGCCCTGGTGACTCTCTGGTCCTTCGCCTCCTCGTTCCCAGGCGCAGGACTAAGGGAGCCTGGGCTGCCCGGGACGCGGAGAGGAGAACGGAGGGAGCGCAAATAGGAGCGCGGCGAGGGGCTGGGGGCGTACCCGGTCAGGAGGTGCGAGATGCCCGGGAGCGGTGGTGTGGAGGGGCCAGGGATGCCACAGGGTGTTCGGGCTGGCGGCTGCGAAGGCACTGGGGTGCCAAGGGGTAGCGGGTGCGGAGTCCCGAGGTTCAGGCTGCGGGGATGCCGGGCTGTGGGGGCGGGATGAGGGATGTCGGGGTGCCGGTGCTCCGGCTGATCCCACCCCTGCGCGGCGCTCCCCGCCCCGC
>VWYK01009488.1:0-43327 GCA_013399775.1 Semnornis frantzii | reverse complement strand
GTTCAAGGCCAGGTTGGAGGAGGCCTTGAGTGACCTGTGCTGGTGGGAGGTGTCCCTGCCTATGGCAGGGGGTTGGAACTAGATGATCCTTGAGGTCCCTTCCAACCTTACTATTCTATGATTCTTCCTCAGTGCCACAGCACACCCTCTTGCTGGCAGTGTCTGGAAACTCTACCCCAGAATGGTAGGCTGAATCAGAGAATCACAGAATATTAGGCATTGGAAGAAACTGGAAACACCATCCAGTCCACACCCACGGCCAGAACAGGATCACACAGGAGTGCATCTAGGCAGGTCTTGAATATCTCTGGAGAGGGAGACTCCACAAGCCCCCTGGGCAGCCTGTTCCAGTGCTCTGTCACCCTCACAGTGAAAAAACTTTTCCTCATGTTTACATGGAACTTCCTCTGCCTCAGCTTCCACCCACTGCCAATTTAACTACACACAGCTCAGTCCTGTGGCAGTATGTCCTGGGAAAGAGCTCTGGAGTCACCTTCCCTTCACCATGCCACCTCACTGACCCAGTGCTTTTTTGCTGGAGAGGAATAGTCTCTGAGGAAAGTGGTAAGGATTTAGACACAGTCCCCAAAAAACTTTTTGCATTTTTCTCTCTGGATTGCAGCCTAGGGTGGGATGGTGCCCAGTTTCTGGAGGAATGAAACATCTTAGCCATGTGTAGGCCTGAAAGGAAGGGAAGGGAGGTAGCTTGCAGCTTCAGAACCCTGCTGCAAGATGGCATGTTCTGACATGGTAAAAGGCAACCCCTGCAGATGTGAAATCACAGTTTGGTTTAGGTCCTTGCAATCTCAGCTAGTTGACATGCAGTTTTTTTCTGAGGTCAAATATCATTACCAAGTGTTTTGTCTTTCTTTTCTGTCACCAAGTGGGCAGGAGTCCATTTCATGCAGTAGTACCACTTGAGCACCAGCCTTGCTGAAGGATGAATGGAGCAGAGGGCCTGGACTCACCACCTCTTTATGGCCACAGTCTTGCTGCATTTGCTTTCCACGCTCTTTCTCAAGTCCCACTGCTCACTGCTGCTGTCTGGGCAAACTCTGCCAGGGGATATTCTCATGTGGACACCTGGACCTCTTCAGTGGCACATTAGCGTCTCTGACAGCTCACAGCATATTGCAGCTTGTGGCTGCTCTCTGATGTAAATCCTCTTCTGTCACACCAATATGGCTTGAATGGCACCTCTCCTGGGGTCTGTGGAGCATGCATTAGCTTCACTATCCTTGACTAACCTGTATGATTTGTTTTCCTTCCTTTCTGCTGCTTGTCTCCTGTTCCTTCACACTAACAAATACAACAAATAATCTCCTGGCTAAAGAGATGTGCCAGTACCAAGAAATCATTAATTTCTCTGCTTATCATGATTAACCCTGTTCATCCTGTTCCCACTTGCCCTGTTTGAAGAGGAGGCTGGACCAGGTGATCTCCAGAGGTCTCACCTCAGCTATTCTGTGACTCCATGATCCAACAGTCCTAGCTCATGTGCAGCTTTAGTCAAGTTTTCAGCCTGGTGCCCAGAATTGCAAATGCTGAGCAACCGTGGAAGCTGACTTGACAATATGTGTGCCTCTGCCTAGCACAGCAGTGCTGCTTGGTCCAAAGCCTGCACTGCCTGTTGCCTTGCCTCTCGGCAGCTAAGAGTGGATGCTTTGGAAACAGCAGGGCAAGTGCATGCTAACCCTTGCTTCGTGCACCTCCTTGCTGTTGCAGTTGGTGCTGTCAGAGCTTCTAGGAGTCTGTGCAGACTGATGTGATTGAGGGTCCTTTGTGAACCCATCTTCCATGAATTTACCCAACTGCTTGTTGAATCCTGCCTTGTGACTGGCTTTAGTTGCTGTGGGAAACTGCTCAAGGAGATTTAGTGTCCACTCCGTTAGTCGTTTGTTTGTTTTTGGTGTTTTTTTGTTTGTTTGGGTGTTGTGTTGGGTTTTTTTTCCCCTCCTGACATTGCTTGTCCCTCACTCTGCTGCACTGGTGCCTCCTGGGGCAGGAGCAGGATGGGGTGGATTGCTGAAGGCTCCTGGAGTGTGCTGAGACTGGACTAGAAAAGTGTGTGAGCATTAGGACATGAGGTTGAAGGAGGAGAGAAATGGCTGCTCTATGGACAGAAGTTAACTCTGCAGGTTGTAGCTGGGTCACTTGTGAGTGCTGCAGGGCAAGTAGGGGTGTACATACACTTAGCCAACGACCACCTTTGCTTTTTGGCTAATATGACAGTTGGGGGCTTTCCATTTTTACATATAATTTTATTTCTTTATATCTTATCTGCTTGTTCTTCACACGTCCTGGTAGCTCTCTTTCTTCTGCCTACAAGTGACTTGCCAAAGTTTGTCTCAATCCTGTTCTCGTTTGTGCTGCAATATTGTTTTTTTTCATTGCTGATAATAAGAAGCTTTTTGCACCTTGCTCCATTTCCCCTCCTCTCCAGCTATTGCTTCCTCATATCTCTGCTGGGAGGTGTTTGTTCAGTGGCAGGATTTTCTGTCACAGTTTTATCTCCTGTGCCATGTCCCAGCTTTGAGCAGCTAGTGGAGTCTGCCCAGAAGAAATCTAGCCTGAGGCATATTATGGTCCTCTTTGTGTAATTTTCTTCTTGTCTTAATAACCTGAACATCTAATCAATCATCTAATAATCAAAACTCAGTTATGAGCAAACTTTGCTCTTCTGCACTTGAAATAAAGGTGTGCCACAACCAGTAGTTCATTGGACCACATCACTTTTATTGCAGCCAGCTCCTCCTCTTCTGGTGCTTTATCTCTCCGGTCTCTTCTCTTCCTGATCTCCATGCCAGTAGTGTATCTTTCCTAGCAGGAGTCTTGTGTTTTGGGTTCTGTCATCCAGGTTTTGCTTACTCCTTTCCTTTTCCCTCCCTGAGGAAGAGCAGCTGCTTTCCCTGGGTTGTGCCCTGTCAGGTGATGGGACCGTAGAATAAACTTGGCTTGTGCTGCATCGCGACACCCCACAGCTGGGTTGTAATGGGCCATGTCTCACTCTCCCTGCAGCCTTCGAAGCTGTTTCTCCTGCTATGATGCCAGGGCAGATCCCTGACCCGTCTCTGACGGCTGGTGCGCTGCCTGGGCTTGGCCCCTTGACGGGACTGCCTGGCACGGCCCTGACTGCTGAGGAGCTGAAGTACGCTGACATCCGCAACATCGGGGCCATGATCTCACCACTCCACTTCTTGGAGGTGAAGCTTGGGAAGAGACCCCAGCCCGTGAAAAGTGAGGTGAGTCTCAGAGGCTGCTGGTTGCAGGTGGCCCTGTGGGGCTATTGCTTCCACCTGCCTGGGTTTCTCTCCTGCCTGGGTTTGGGTTTCCTGCCAGAGTGGCCAACAACATGTTTTATAAGCATGTGATGCTGCCTGTTTGATGTGCACACGTGTTGGCAGCTGCTCTACCAGCTGCCTCTTCCCTGTGCCTGAACTACTGTCCCTGCAGCATGGGCTGGAAGTGTTGGCCTCAGCATCCCAGACCTGACCAGTCCCATGCAGCTGCTGCCACTCAGCTGAACTCAAACCCTGCCTGTGGAGTGGGGTCTGGCATGCAGCCAGTGTGTGCCTAGGTTGGGGCATGTGCCCAGAGAAGCCATGCAGCCTGTCAGAGGGTTTGTGCCACGCTTTCATCCTGTCTCAGGTGTGAGTGAGCCCTTAGTGCTTCTGCCATCGACGTTGAGAAGGCATGGATGGTGCTGAGGCAGCAGTGGCTTGGCTTTTGCCAAAGGCACTGCCAGCCAGGTGCCACTGCCTGAGGAGGGGTCCCTGGCTTTAACCTCAAGGCTCCTGGGATGGAGAAAGGTGGGCAACTTCTGCTCAGTACTGCACTCTGGCATGTTAGAACCAGGCTGCAAGGACTTGGGAGATGCTTGCATGGCATTTTCCCTGTGTTGTTGTCACATATATTGGTTGTCCAGTCTTTGACTCTTGCTGTGCTGGTGGTGAGTGTGTCCACCTCCCACTGCCTGCAGATGGAGCTGGGAACCCAGTGATTTGGAGATCCCACACTGGTGAGCATGGTGGCTGCTGTCAGAAGGTCTCATAAACAACCTTCCAGGTAGTGCACTTGCTCCTGCACGAGGATACCTTAGATGATTGTGTGAGGATGGAGTGATGTGCTTTCTCTGGAGACAGAGTGAGGAGGTGGTAGGTGATGTGAAAAGCTGCCTGTGGTGAACTGTGAGCTGAAGGAGTTAAAGCATCAGTTCCAGGGAGCAGCCTACTCTTCAAATGGTGCCAGTGCTTGATTTGGCCAACGCTTACGGCAAAAGCTCAGCAGCACCCAGGCCCACCTGCAGGGAGGGTGCCTTTTCTTCACCCAGTCCCTTACAGTGGACTCCCGTGGGGAGAACTAATATAATGGAGTCCATTTGATCACCTTGCACAGGAGCTCCGTGCCCAAAGAGTGTCCAGTCAGCTCATGCAGCTTCATCCTCTGGAGATGGCAAGAGCTGAGGCTGGGATGCTGCAAGACACTTTGCCACTGGAAGGGCCTGGGGGATGCCAATGGCTTTGGTCCTTCTATGAGCAAGGCAGTCCATGAGTTGGCAGCTGTCCTAGACTCCATATTGTGCAGAAGGTGGGGTGCAATCCCCACTTTGCTTCATGGCTTGTGGAAGAAAGGGGGAGTCTCTCGAGGTGCTCTCTTCCTGGGCACAGCTCCTTTCCTGGGGCATCTGAGGCACCTCTGAGCTGGCTCTGCAACAGCTGTTTTTCCTGGAGGGTCTGTGGTCTTGTAGACCTCTGCATAACAGGGACTGGTAGTGCTGCCCCACTGCAGGTACTGGAAGTGCTGAGTGTCCTCTGAAGGAGTTGTTGCGAGACCACGTGGGGGAAAGAGGAGGGGAAATCCACTGACCACCTCCCCCATGGCCACCTTCCCTGCAGCTGGCTTCTCCCCACTGTGACCTGTGAAGCTGAGAGGGTGAGGAGAGCAAATGGAGCTACCCCTGGCACAGGCTGTGCACAAAACCTTGGGGAGCTGCAGTGGTAGCTGCTTATCCCATGAGTAGCCAAGAAGCTGCCCACGCACAATTTTGCAATGCAGGCTGCAGCTGCTTTCCTCCTGCAGGGCTCTGGAGCCTGAGGGTGCTGGGTACTGGCATGCCATGCTCTGTGCAGCACCTGGGAGGGCAGGCTGCTCCCTACCAGCTGGGGTACAGGCAACTTGCTGTGCTTGGGGAACCAGCATACACTGACACTGGAGTGTTTGTCCCTGGAGGTATGCACAGAACTCACCCAGTGGGTGCTGGCCTCCCCACAGGACAGCAGATAGCCCCAGGGGGCAAGCTGCCCTCTTGGGGCAGATGGAGACAGGCGCTGCCAGGCTCCTCCACCATCACAATCCACCTGGAGTGCTCCCTTTGAGGCAGATCCCTGCCCCTCAGACCGATGGCCACCTCTGTCCCTGACACTGCTGACTCCTGAAGCAATTCAAGAGGCAACCCCAGATCTTCTACTCACAGGGCTTCTCTGGAGATTGGCTGTTGAAACATGCTGTGGGCTGCTAGACTATCACTGTCCTTTGTGCCTCTGAGTGCTCACCCCCAGCACCAGGGCTGTGTCACCCTTTTGAACTGAAATCAAGCAGAAACAGAGAATGAAACCTATTTTCTTGAAGTGACAGGGGCCGTGGTCAAGAAGCAGAGCCAAGAGTTTTAGCTGCTGTTATCTCTGCCGACCCACCCTCCTTGAACATCTGTACCATATCTAAAGGACATTACCCTTTGCTAGGCCCTGTGTGGGGTGGAGGGGAAGATGAAGAGGACAGGGACAGGTCTTTTTTTTTTTTTTTTTTATTCCCAGTGACTGGAGCAACAGGGCATGGAAATATGTCAGGCAGTTCCCGGGGATACTGTGGAGCTTGCACAGTGGCTGTTCGCTCTTCCACTTTGTGTTACAAACAAAGATGAACTTTGCAGGAAAGTTTGGGGAGCATTTCTTTGAACTTTGGAGCTGGCACCATGTCTCCTCTCTGCACTCTCCTAATAAGCCTTGAACTAAAAGGCCAAGAAACTATCAAAAGGGAAAGTGTTAAAGATGTTAAACAAGAAGAGTTAAATGTGTGGAGGGGAATGACAATTATCCTGACCATTGAATCATAGAATGCTTTGGGTTGGAATGAATCTTTAAAGGTCATCTAGTCCAACCCCTCCTCACTCAGTAAGGACATCTTTAACTAGATGTTAATCTGGAAGAGTTAACTAGAACTTATATCTGCCCCTTGTAAAGGAGCTGCTTCTGTCTTTGCTGTGAGGTGTCCTGGTCCTGCCAGGAGGAAAAGGCAGCAGAGCATGGAGGCTTCTTGGTCACTTCTGCTAATGCCTGTCATGTCTGAGTTAGGTGGATGTGGCCATTTCTACCTGAACCTGGGGCTGTCAGTGCTGTTCTCATCCTAGCTCACACAAATGTGGTGCATAATGCCCCATGGCACTGCCAGGACAAAGGAATAGTGGCAGCCTGGCATTATGGAAGTTTCTGCATAGCTTGTGCTGAGTTTGCTGAATATTTTTAGCCCCATCTGAAATGGTATCTTTGCTATAATGCTTTGGAAGTAAGGTAGAGAAGATGCAGAAGTTATTAGTGCTATAAAACTTGGATGTTGTCTTCTAAAGCAAGTGACATGCTGCATACTGGACATGCAGCTCACCTATGGTGTCTCTTTCACCTTAACTCCATGGAGCCAACATTTCATCCTGTCCTTGTACATCACCTTGAGATGTTTTAATTAGTGGGCTTTGGACTTGGTAAATGTTATCAGTGTGCAGAGTTTGCCATGGATGATAGCACCTGCAGTACCACCAGGGAGGGTAATCTGGTTGGCCCCTGTTCCCAACATCATTTTGTGGCCCTGGCATTGGGAATCTCTGATTTTCCTTTTGAGGTGACTAAGCCTGGGCACTAAAGCAACGAAACTGTACAGATGTGTGCTGAAAGAGGCTTGTTTCCCACAGTACTCTCCTGGAGGAACTGGCTGCCCAGGGCTTGGATGAGTGTACACTTGACTGGGTGAAAAATTGTCAGGATGGATGGACCCAAAGAGTTATGGTGAACAGAGCTGAATCCAGCTGGCAGCTGGTCACAAGTGGTGTTCCTTGGGGGTCAGTCTTGAGGTCTATTCTTTTTAATATCTTATCAATGGTCTGGACAAAGATACTACAGAATCACAGAAACATTCCATTTGGAAAAGACCCTCAGGATCATCAAGTCTAACCATTGATTGAAGGCACCCTCAGAAAAGTTGGCAGATGACACTAAGCTGGGCATGCATGTTGATCTGCTTGAAGGCAGGAAGGCTTTGCAGAGGGACCTGAACAGACTGGATCAATGGACTGAGACCAGTGGTATGAGGTTCAACAAGGTCAAATGCCAGGTGGTGCACTCGGGTCACAACAACCCCAGGCAACACTACTGGCTCAGGGGAGAGTGGCTGGAAAGCTGACTGGAAGAAAAGAACCTGGGGATGTTGTTTGGTAGCTGTCTGAATAAGAGCTAGCAGTGTGCCCAGGTGGCCACAAAAGCCAACAGCATCCTGGTTTGTATCAGAAATACTGTGCCTAGAAGAACCAGGGAACTGATTGTACTTAGCACTGGTGAGGCCACTCCTTGAATGCTGCATTCAGTTTTGGGCCTCTCACTACAAGACACCGAGGTGCTGTAGCATGTCTAAAGAAGGGCAGCAAGGCTGGTGAAGGGTCTAGAGCACAGTCTCCTGAGGAGTGGCTGAGGAACTGAGGTCGTTTAGCCTGGAGAAAATAAAGCTCAGAATAGACCTTATCATGCTCTACAACTATCTGGAAGGAGGTTGTAGTGAGGTGTTGGTCACTCTGTTCTCCCAAGTAACGAATGATAGGACAAGAAGCAGCCTCAAATTGTGCCAGAGGAGGTTTGGGTTGCATATTAGGAAAAATTTCCTCGTGGGAAGGGTTGTGAAGCCCTGGACAGACTGCCTGGGAAAGTGGTGGAGTGATCACTTCTGGAGATACCTAAAAGATATGTAGATGTGGTGCTCAGGCACATGGTCTAGTGTTAGCCTAGAAGTGTTGGGTTAATGGTTGGACTTGAGGATCTTAAGGGTCTTTTCCAACCAAAACAATTTGATGATTCTATGTCTCTCAACCACACAGCCTTGGGGAGGTAAAAAGGGAAGGGTGTGGCTTACTTCTCAGACTGGAGCTGTGCTTGGAGAAGGTGCAGATAGGATGTGGAAGTGCTCATAAAGCAGATATTGCTGCCACTGTATTTGAAAACAATTGTGCTGTCAGCTATCAGTTATAGGAATGAAGCAGTTCAGCCTGATATCTCAGGTTTTGGAGGCCCAGGCCAAATGTGTTTGAAGGCACCATGTGGATGAAGGCACCAGGGACCTTCTCTAGTTATGCTACAAAGGGTATCCTGGAAGCTGACCTTGAAGAGCTCTCCAGCACTCAGAGTTTTATTGCCGGAGCTGATTTGGCTTCTCAGATGTAAGCCCCACATAAGCCATGTACACAGGCTTTGTAGTAAATATCCTTAAATATTTTGATTATGGGTTTCCAGCCCTTAGGGGTTATTGGCCTGGCCAATGTGGTTTGTGTCAGATAGCACAGAACAACCAAGTCAGTGTGAACAGCGCAGGCACTGCTACGTCTTGCTTCTTCACAGGGGATGCAAGCACTGTCCTTGCCTGACTGTGGTGGCCCTGTCATTCAACCAGCACTGGAGATGCAGCAGACAGTCCTATGTACTGGAAGGGGGAGAGCAGCCAGGCCCAGTCTGGGCATCTTTTGGATTTCTCTGCCTCTGTCTTTGGCTGTGTGATGCTTTGAATAACTGCTCACAGCACTGTGGCTACAAGCGTCTGTGTGTCAAACTATGCCCATCTTTGCAGGATGGGTCTCTTATTTTGCTTGTCTATGCCCTGAGGGAGGAACCAGCTCTGCAACTCCTCTGAGTTGTCTGTCCCCTGCCAAACAGTCTCCAGCTGTGGGTACTCCCTCCTCGTGTCCCTGCAAAGCAGAGCTAGAAGCTGTGGCAGCAGTGCACTTGGTTTCTAATGAGGATTAGACCTTGTCGCTGGTGGCCACTGGCATGGGTATCTGCCACCACTGGGTCTGCCAAGTGCTCACCTATACCTTCTGCCCTGCCCCACACCTGCTGGCTCTGACCTGGGGTTCTCCATCTCGTTGCAGCTGGACGAGGAAGAGGAAAGGAGGAAAAGGCGTCGTGAGAAAAACAAAGTAGCAGCAGCACGATGTCGTAACAAGAAGAAGGAGAGGACAGAGTTCCTGCAGCGGGTGAGTGCCTGACCCGTCCCAGGGTGCAGCAGGGACCTTGGCAGGGGCTTCTCCCTAGGAAGGTGCCCAGGCTACCAGATATGGAGAGGGTTGGAGATGAGTTCTAGGTTAGGATTGGGGTAAGGGTAGCGCCCCTGCCTCAGCACTGAAGCAGGAGTGGGGAACAGGATGGAGCCTATCGAGCAAAGGACCACCACACAATTCCTGAAGGTTTCCCCATTCAGAAGCCAGATACCCTCTCACCCATCACCCCAAGCCAGAAAAACTTGCACAGCACCTTGCTGCTCTCCTACAAGGGGCGGTGGGATGTGGGCAAATGAAACAGGATGGGACAGGGAGCCATTTTACAAGGGCAAATCCCACAGATGGGAGGTGAAAACTTAAAATAAGGATTTCTTTCCAAACACCCCTCCAGACCATGGAAAGCAGCCAGGTGGGGGTTTTGCTGTGGTGCACCAGAGACCTGTCCTAGGAGATGTCTGTGTGTTTTGTTGTGGTGGCACTCAGTAACTCAAGGCAGCAGGGATGCAGGTGAGCTGCCCGGAGGGACTTGGTGCGTTGGGAGGCCTTCAAGCTGCTTCTGTGCTGCAGGGGCTGAGAGGTGGAACTGAGCAGGGATGGCTCCCTCGTATCTTGTCCTGTTGGAGTAAAGTCACATATGGTTGTGTTTCTGTCCCACTAGGAGTCCGAGCGCCTAGAGCTCATGAACGCTGAGCTGAAGGCCCAGATAGAAGAGCTGAAACAGGAGCGTCAGCAGCTGATCCTGATGCTGAACCGGCACCGTCCCACATGCATTGTGCGGACAGACAGCATCAAGACGCCTGAGAGCGAAGCCAACCCGCTGCTGGAGCAGCTAGAGAAGAAGTGAAAGTGGCACAGGGCCAGGAGGAGGAGACAGTGATGCAGGGTCTTCCAGGGTCTCTAATGTATGTACTGTATGAAGAACTGTGCACCAGGCCTGGCGCAGCCAGGACCCAGTGGGCTTCCTTGGAAACTATGGACCAAACCAATATGGGGACAGAGAAGATCAGAAACCTGTCAACCATGTATTCTGAGGCTGAACCTGGGGGCAGGGCTAGCAGTGCCGGTGAGGGCAACCTCCTTGTGATACCTCATCACAGCCCTTCAGCCTGCTCGTGGCCCTGGGGACCCACAGTGCCGTGGCACATCCCACAAGGCTCACGTGCCCTGCCGAGAGCAGGCATCGCGTGGTGTCCGCTGGCGCCCTCGCCCAGAGGCTGCCACCGCTCCTGGCCCACACTCTGGAGGGAAACCCAAACCCAAGAACCACAAACACTTGATGCAGCCCCGCCTGGTGGGCAGGGCCTGTCGGGGCTTGGTGGCGCAGGCGCCCCCCACAAGCACACTCTCAGTATAATGTTTACAGCCCAGCTGTCGGTGTCGGCCATGCTTTTGAATGCACATTTTTACACTTTTTAAAAGTATTTTTTACAAAGTTTTTATACAGCGATCTCTATAAGGATTTATATAATCACTAGATGTGATCTCATGCAAGTGTATGTTACGACGGTCCCGTTTGTTACAGATGCATATGCCACAGTTATCTCCATTGCCTTACTCGTCCGGTAGCGTCTGGCTCCTCCTTTCCTGGCATGCTGGGAAGGGGGGGGTCCAAGCTGCCCTCTGCAGTGGTGTCGCTACCCTCTCCATCCATGTATGTCCTTCATAATACTCAGTTCTGTAGCTCTCAGTAAATGTTACCTTTACATATGCTGTCCTCCCGTGCTCTGTCTGGGCTGGGCCATGCTGGGCACTGGCCAAGCCTTGGCACTGAGGCAGTGTGTGCCACGTCTGATTGTGCTTTGCAGGAAGAGTGATTTGCCATTGGAATGGGCTGCCCAAGGAGGTGGTTGAGTCACCGTTCCTGGAAGTGTTCAAAAAAAGACTGGATGTGGCGCTTGGTGCCATGGTTTAGTTGATTAGATGGTGTTGGGTAATTGGTTGGACTTAGATTCACAAAATCATAGAATCAGTCAGGGTTGGAAGGAACCACAAGGATCACCTGGTTCCAACCCCCCTGCCACAGGCAGGGATACCTCACACTAGATCAGGCTGTCTAGAGCCTCACGCAGCTTGGCCTTAAATGCCTCCAGGGATAGGGCTTCAACCACCTCACTGGACAACGAGTTCCAGGGTGTCACCACCCTCGTGGTGAAGAACTTCCTCTTAACATCTAGTCTGAATCTACCCATTTCTAGCTTTGTTCCATTCCCCCCAGTCCTATCACTACCCTAACATCCTAAAAAGTCCCTCCTCAGCTTTCTTGTAGGCCCCTTTAAGACACCGAAAGGCCACAATAAGGTCACCTCAGAGCCTTCTCTCCAGACTGAACATCCCCAACTCCCTTAGTCTCTCCTCATAGGAGAGTTGCTCCAGCCCTCTGATCATCCTTGTGGCCCTTCTCTGGACACATTCCAGCACATCCATATCCCTTCTGTAATAGGGGCTCCAGAACTGGACACAGTACTCCAGGTGGGGGTCTCATGAGTGTGGAGTAGAGGGGAAGGATCACTTCCCTCAAACTGCTGGCCACACTTCTCTTGAATGTAGCCCAGGATCTGGTTGGCTTTCTGGGCTGCAAGAGCACACTGATGGCTCATATTGAGCTTCTCATCCACCAGGACTCCCAAGCCTCTCTCCTCAGGGCTGCTTTCAAGCCACTCACTGCCCAGCCTATATTGGTGCTTGGGATTGCCTTGACTCAGATTCAGGACCTTGATGATCTCAAAGGTCGTTTCCAACTGGGTTAATTCTGTTATTCTATGCTGGGTGCATTTCTGACTGGGTGGAATGGTGGACCTGATCCCAGACATGGATCTGGTGGTTTCCTGTGTTAGCAGCTGTAGACCAGGGGAATTCACACTGGGGAAGGTGGGAACCTTAGAGCTGACTCTGACCAGTTCAGCGCTGCACTGAAGAGGGCAGACAGGGCATGGCTTGTGATCTGGGAAGGCAGAGGTGTGAGACATGGAGGCACCATCTTACCCTTCTTGTTTCAGGCTTAAACACAGCAGTTTGAGCTCATTTCAGGGATGAGAAAGATGTGGGAGCTGTCACAATGTCTGGTGATGGTGATTCCTTCATGGAAGAAGGTGGAGGGCAGCTCCTTTGGGTCTCTGCCAAGTCCTAACTTGGCCCCTAACTGATACACTAGAAAAGTTCCAAAAGCTTGGGCTAGTGCTGAGCACTGAGGTGTGGAGGCTGAGAAGATAATCATCCAGGTGTGCTTCAGATGTTAGGACTGCAAGTGTTTGGATCCTCATGAATAATCAAGCCTTGACACTATGGCTGTGTTCCTGACTTAGACATGAAGGCATTGGGAAGATGCCTTGGTCTGGACCAGGGCAGATGCCATCTGACAGGTGAGCACCACTGAGAGTTCTCAGTGGAGCAGTGCAACCAGTCTTTTCCAGTTGGTGTCCTGCTCACTATGTTTGGATAAGTTTGATATAAACTGTGAGTGAAAGAAGCTTTCAGCATCTGATACAGATGCAGGTTCCAACCAGAAGCAATGGAGCAGTGTTGAGAAGATGGTGAGCTTTACCTAAGCAGGGCAAGAGCACAGGAGGTCTGCCCTGAGCATAGCTGCTTCTCTAGTTCACATTTCTCTCTGTAGTCTCCTTTTTCAGCCTCCAGAGACATCTGACATTAGTCCTCCATTTCATGCTTTCTTCCTGGATTTCCCCTCCTTTTCCGTAACTTCTGTCTTTGGGACCTCCCAAAATACTTCCAGCTGCTTTATGTAGTGTGAAGCATGTTCAATCTGTTACAGGCCAAGTTTTTGCTTTGGAAGGATTTGTTGGCTGAGGTGCTCCAGAGGAGTGTGTGAGGACAGGACCTGAAACAAAGCTGGTGGATAAAAGCAGTGTCTGGCCTGGCTCCCACTGCCTGCTGTGCAGCCCTTGGAGATGGACAGCTGTCCTTCTGCCCAGCCCCTGCAGTGGTGGCTGACCCATTTCTTGGATGCTGTCAGGAGCCAGTCTTCTTACTCTGAGGAACACAATGTTCTGCTGAAAGTATGCAGAGCACTTGCTGGGCCTGCTTTTCTCTTCAGGCCTTGATTTCCCTCTGCAGAGTGTACATAGTAATGAATTTCTAGGCTCCTGCGAGTATCATTTTCCTCTTTGGTGGTCAGTAAGAGCTCCTTGTTGGGATATCAGAGAGTTCAGCCATAGCCACCTTCTGCTTCTGCTCACCTGGAGAGCCTATGCCCTCAGCTGCATGTGGGAGGACTCTAACCGACCTGCCACACATCTTCCAGCAGCACCAGCAGTGTTGTGGATGCAGGTGAGGTCTCTGCTCTGGCAAATGGTCATACTGCAGTAAAACTGCTATGAAAACAGCTGCTTTGAAAGAGAAATGTAACGTGCTGTTTGAAATCAAGCATGCTAGAAGCAGCTAGCAATGGCAGCAGCAGAGGAGTGATGGATCTGCATTGGTTTAATGCTCAGCCAGGATCTATTTGAGTCCTGGCAATGCCCATATATTTTCTTGCACAGACTCCTGTAAAAAAAGCCTTTTGCTGCATTCCAGATAGTGTTGAGGAGGCTGTCACTCAGTTTAGGGCGTTTCTTTTCAGGGGACTTGGTTAGGCTATAACCCAATGAAGTTAAAGCAGAGGATCTGGACCTCTGCCCTGTAGCTGTGAGTGCTGAATAGGGAAGGCTCCGTCTCTGGGCCATCCCGGGCTGAAAACCTCTCCCAGTCCCTGCAGCGGGGGGCTATGTGATGTGCCCAGTGGCAGGCACAGGGGCGCAGGTGGACTGCAACCCTGCGGCTCCTGCTAGCACTCAGACCTCGCCTCCCTTGGCTTGAAGGCGCTTACAAAAGCCTGCACGTGAGACGGTTGGAAACAGGTTTCCGTGAGTCTGCCGAGAGGCCGCTGCGGGGCTCAGGTACGGGAAGCGAACAAGCGCAGAAGCACGGAGCCGACCTCTCCCCTCCCTCTGCTCTCCTGACCCTGTCCTCGCCGGCACTACCGCGGCCTTCATATTTCCCGCACCGCCTTACCTCCCCCGCCGCGGTCAGTGCTGTCCCTCCGGCCTCGCTCCTAACCTCGGGCCCGCTGAAGGGTAGGAGGCGGGGGGCACCCGGCATTCGCCGGGAGTCCGTCCCACCGGCAGGAGGCGCTATGCGGCCGCGGGAGCGGCGGAACTGGGAGCCTAGCGGGGCTGAGCGTCCGGGGCCGGGCCCTGGACTACGCTGCCCGCTCGGCCTTTTGTCGGTCCAGCCCTTGCCAGCCTGTGCAGGCCGGGCGGGTGCCTGTCCCGGGGCGCCGGCTTCCTACGTACCGCTGTGCTGTGAGAGCCTGCCTGGAGCACGGCCTCCAGCTCCGCAGGCCCTAGCTAGAGTCGAACTGTTCAGCCTGGAGAAGTCACTGCGGAGACCTCATTGTGACCTTGCAGTCTTTAACAGAGCTTGAAAGCAAGCTGGAGAGGTAACTTTTATTAGAGCCTATAGCGACAAGAGGCAAGTTTGAACTGAAAGAGGTTAGGTTTAGACTGGATATGAGAAAGAAACTTTACAGTGAGAGCGGTGAAGCACTGGATCGGGTTGCTCAAGAGAAGCTGTGGCTGCCCTATCCCTGGATGTGCTCAAAGTCCGACTGAATGGGGATTTAAGCATCTTGGTCCAGTGGAAGGTGTCTCCAATGCCAGGGGGATTGGACTGGTCCTGTCCAACCCAAAGCGTTGTGATTCTGTGGTTCATAGTGCCATCCCATGGTGTCAGATGGTTCTTGTCAGAGAAGGAAGCATGCTCAGCATCGCTGATGCTTCTTGACCATTCCAGCTTTAGGCCTCTCTGCTCACAAGCTACCTGAGGCGGCTTGGTAACTGGGACACTATCAGTAGCTCCTGGGATGCCAGCAACATTCTCCAGCATGTGCCTCTCTCCTGTTTTGTGAGATGCCCATTCCAACTCATAGCCCACCTGCTCCTTCCCACACTCAGCAGTTCAAGAAGGAACTTTCCCCAGGATATGATAGCACATTTTTCCTGAAGTCCAGGCAGATGAGCCCGTCGTATTTCCAGTGGTTAGATGCCTGTCCTAGCTCCCTGGTGTCCTTCATATACTAACCCCGGTTCCCTCTGCAAAGCCACTCTCACCTCTTCTCCCCCAGGGAAAGATAGGCACTGCTTTGCCCTAAAGCACCAAGACTGAAGCAGTGCTGGGATGCAGCTACTGCACTCCACACTCCATGTCTCACTCCCTGCTTGCTGAACCCCTGGCAAATGACAGTGCCTATATGCAGCAGGAGCCTGGTTTCCCCTCAAGAGACCCTTGCAAGCTCCTCACTCCCGTCTTCTGCACTCAGCCCATCCTAGAGTGACCAAGCAAAACTCCTTAAAGCTCAGTCGTGGCTCTCTTGTCTTGCCTTTCCTTCATACCCTCTCCCTTACCGCTCCCATTCCCCTGCAGGCACCAGGCCCTGCGTGCTGTCCTGGGGGCAAGGGCATCTAGCCCTGCAGTCTGTGGCTGGTCACAGGAAAAGGATGCTTGGAGGCCATTACTTTGCAGTTTTTCACAATATCTTTCTCACTTCATGTTTGAAAAACTGCCTCCCCTGCCCTTCTTGGCAGGGGCTGAGGACAGCTCTGTGACACTGCGGTAAGTGCTGTTAACTAACCTTTGCCAGTGACCTGCCTCTCTTGTTTCGTTCTGAGCCAGGGCCAGCAGGTATTAGCTTATCTTTGTCCTTATTGGTTCTTGTACTCAACTTGCTGGAAAACGAGCCCCAGAAATCCCCACCATTGATATTTACCAAGAGACATGGAAACTGCTCTGATTACCATGGGTGCCAGGCTGTTTTGAGTGGTAGTGACACCAGCATGGCCCAGAGCTGGGCAGCAGGACCGGGACTGGGGAAAACTCCTCCACTGCCAGGTGATCACAGAGAAACAAAAAAGCCAGCTGCCACTTTTGTGAGCCTGGGAGTATCATCTGGCTCCCCATGCCTTTGTGCAGTTTTTGCTTATTTGTGATCTCTGGTTGATGACATTTGGAGCATAGGGGTGATCTGGTGGAGGCTGGGACCAGCCATGAGAATAGGTCCGTGGGCATCTCCTGCCCCCACGGAGATGCCATGCTCCTGCTGGGCTCAGAAACTACCCCAGAGGCACAGCCAGGTGATCGTTTGTCCTTGGCTAAGGGCACGAACCTCCCTGCATTGCGTAGCTGGTGAGGTGTTTGGGGGCATCTCCCAACTGGGATGTGGAGGCTGGCAGATTGGGTGCTGTCAAGAGGTGTAGTCAGCACCATGTGCAGGGAGCTTGCTGGCAGTAGCTCTGCCACCAACCTTTGCTGTCATAGCTAAAAACCTTTCCCTGCAGCCAGGAGGTCTCTCAGTCTGGCCCTGGACAGGGCCACTTGGAAGGGCTGGCACCTGTGATCACAGCTGGGTTTTGTCTTTTCTCTGTGATTGACCCTCCTGGAGCAGAGGCCTCTCCTGGCGATGCTTCTCCAAGCCTCAGTGCCCACTGCAGCCTCAGTGGCTCTGCCTGCATGCAAATGGGTCTCCTGCCCAGCACAGGCACATTTCATCTCCTCACTGTACACGTGGGGAAAGGGCAGAGGAGGAGCTGGAGCTAGGGCTGGCAGGGAGGCATAGAGCAGCTTGCAAAAACCAAAACTGGGCTCTGCAGTCCAGGCATCACCTGGGGTTGAATTTGGGTCAGAACTCAGCTGCAGATGCAGTGTGTGGTTGTGGAATGAGGGAACTTAAGTGCCAGTGAGCCTTTGGGTTTGCCTGCTGGGACATACAAGAAGTTAATCCAAATGAGCTAGTGTTGAGCTAGTGTGGTAGTGCAAAACCCTCCAGCAGAAGTACTGCTGAGAGTTAAAGTTTACTTTGGTTCAGCTTTTTAAAGTGAGCTAACCAACTCAAGTGTTCTCCAGCCTGAGGAATGCATTTGGCAAGTGGGCAGTGTGTGTGACTGCCCATGGTGATAAGCTTTTTGCAAGCAAAGCCTGCCCAGGGCGGAGATAGTGAGCCCTGTTATACTAAGTCCACTTTAATTCTGAATAGGCACATCTGCCAAGGGATTTATTGCACTCCTGTTGCTTCCAAGTTGAATACAGCTTAGCCTTTATGAATGTTTCTAGGCAGCCAGGCTCCCCATTCCCCATGGGTGAAGAAATGGCTTTCCTCTCTCCAGCCCTCTGTCCAGCTGTCTGGGTGCAGAGCATGAGTGGGATGTCGTGAGGTTTGGGGAGGAGGAAAAAATTCTTGTCACCTGAGACAGGAGGTGGGTCACTGTGGGTAAGACTGACAGCCCCACATCCCTGTCCAGCTCAAGGGGCTCTGTGTTAGCAAGCTCATGGGCTTTTCCAGCCTTGGCTGTCAGCACTGCTAGCTGGACCTCCTAGGAATTACCAGAAAGAAGCTACTTCTCCTGTGTGAGACATAGCAAAACAGATTTTGGGGCTGTGTGACACCGAGGTTTCACTGCAGCCTGTCATGTCTCAGAGGAAGCTTCAGGAACAGGATCCTTTGCCAGTAACCACCACCTTGTGCTGATGTTATCTAGTTTCTGCAGAATGAACTTGCTGAGTTGTCACCGGTAGCGCTGTCGGGGGAAGTCCTGACTCCTGACACTGCAGTTCCTGCCTCTGTTTTGCCATAGCCCCAATTCCAGCAGCATCATCCGGGCTGGTTGGATTTGTTGGGCACCTGCTTGTGCCGAAATAGTCAGAGGCTGTCAGAAGGAAGTGGGCAGCAGGGCTTTGGCATAGGCCTGTGGCTCCCAAACCCAGTGGAGCCATTGGGCAGGCTAACACACAGTTCCTGGCTGAGGATAAAATGGCTCCTGCAGGCTGGCTCCTGCTCGTTGCCAGCCGATACTGAATGCCTGGTGACCAGTTGGCAGGGGGAGGTTTGTGCTAAGCTGACGTGGGTGTCGGCAAACGCTCCTCACGATGTGGGCTACTGGTTTCTGTGACAGAAGCAAACTCTGTGGGTGCCAGGCAGAGTCACTGCTGTGTTACGCAGATGTTTGCCAAGTAAGGCATCCCTTTTCTTCTGTGCAGACCTGCCCTCTAAGTAGAGTGACCTGGTTCACGGATCAGCTCCAGCCATCAAGTGATGGATGAATGGCTGAGCTAGTCAAGGTGCTGCTGTGTGCTGGTCCTGCTGTGTGACCAGGCAGATTGATGGCCACCCCATGCTGCCAGTGTAACAGGCTGACAAAACCAAGCTCATTAGTTTAGACAAACTTCCTTAGATGCAGGCTCTAGATGTTCACCGTGTTTTTGAGGGAGATGTGCACAGTTGGCTCCAGTGTGGCTGCAGGCACCTGCTCTGCAGCCCACAGGACACCTCCAGGTCTCAGGCTAATGTGCACAGGTTTTGGAGCGGTGCAAGCTGCCAGTGTACCCTACTAGGCCACCCTGCATGTGACCTGAAGCCTCATTCAGGCAGGGCTTTGGGGCACCATGTGCTGTGGCTGCTTGGTAGCTGGATTTGTATCCTGGGGTAGCAGCACCTTATTTCTCCCAGCCATGCTCTCCAGGCACACCTAAGCTCCAGCTGGCACCAACGCGTCCAAGGCTGTGCTCCACTTCAGGGTGGAGCTACCTGATGAGTCCCACTCAGTGTGCAGTGGTGGGGAAGGAGGATGACTGTGTAGGGAATGGGATGAAGACTGGTACTTCCATCCTTTACAACCACAATGCCATCACAAATGGCTGCAAGGCAGATTCGGCGATGTTCTGTCTCCTTCTGCTTGCCCCACTGTGAAAACAGGAGACATCTGAAGATGGGTGCTGACCTAAATTAGGGTTGCAGGAAAATTTCCCTGTGTGGAGACTAAAAGTCCCACTAGTTTAGAGCGGAAACTAGTGAAATGCCATGTGATAGAGATGTAGAGCACCATGCCTGGCTTAGAGATAAGTGTGTTCCTCAGCTCACCCCCTCACAAGATGTTCAAAGAAATGGAAACACAACTCATTTCAAGCTGGTAAACTGACACACTTCTCACAGAGACAGCAAACTGCTTTGTGCAGGTGGACAAGATGCCCTGTTGGCCAGTAGTTTCAGAGGGTTCCCAAGGGATCAGATATTGATGTGAAAAAACAAGGATACCCAAAATTGAAGTCAAAGTGCTTGGCTTAAAAAATAGAAAGGGGCTCAGTTATCAGACACCTACTCTGGGGTTCAGGTACAGAAGGACAGGAAGGAGTTTCTTTTTTCTGTCCCCTCTTTGAAACCAGTGTTGGCAGTTGTTGGTGATGGCAGGAGGACCATACAGCAGCATTGCTGGCACAGCCTAGGGTGCAGCACTCATCCTTCATCCCACTTTCAAAGCACTGTTGGGAATGAGGTGCTGCCAAGAGTCTGCAGGTCAGCTGTGTCTGGGCACTGGCAGGGGCAGATACTGCCAAAGTCATAGGAAAAGCAGCTGTGCCCCGGGAGGCTGGTGAAGGAGCACCTCTGTCGTGCCAGGGCACCAAAATGTGAGCCTGCAAAGGACAGGATTAGTGGTTGTCTAAAACTGCCTCTTCTCTCTCCCTCCATCTGCTGCTCTGAGCACCCTGGGAAGCCTGGGAGGGTTTGCAAGCTCCTCTGAAACAGGCAGTGCTAAGCAGGTCCTCCCTTCTGTGCAGGCAGTGGACCATGAGCCTCCCATCTTAGTTTTCTCTCAAAAAGGCATTGAGGAGCCCTGAGCCAACCCAGGGCTCCGAGATAGCGCAGGTGGAAGGCAGTGTCACAGCTCTGCCTTCCCCAGCAGCCTGCTCTGGGATGGGCTCTTTGCTGGAGAGCTGTCAGCAGGTGGGAGCTCTGAGTGCCAGCCAGGGAGTGTGCCAGCGTGTGCCAGTGCAGTGCTTGGGCAGATGGGGCCTATACACATTTGTGTGTGTTCTGATAACTCCACCAGCGTGGTACTGCCAGTCAGTGCTACTTGCACGGGCCCCAGGTGTACTTCTGCACAGTTCCCTTTCCCTCTCCTTCACAGCCACTATACTCCACACCACCTGTCCTCCCCTGTGCCACCTCCAATGTGCTGTGCTCCAGCACTGCTTGTGCAAGCATCAGACACATCCCTGGCGCAAGCTAACTGCATGTGTGCCCATCAGCACAGTTGCTTGTGCTGAACACCTCCTCCAGCCACACCGTGTGAGCCAAAGGGTTTGGGAAGCACCCTTTCCCACCAAATGGGCAGTGAGGAAAAGAGAGCCAGTGTATGCACTCCCCTAAGCTGAAAGCAAAGCAGATCCCAGTCAGGTGGGAGTACAGCACTAGTGAATGCTGTTCACAGCCATCTCCTGCTGGGATGGATGTCTTGGAGTCTAGCTGCAAGAACATGCCCTAAATCAGCTGCACTCAATCCTCAAGAGGCTTGAACATCTATTATGGTGACGAGTGCTGCTGAAGAACATTTTCCTCTGAGTGGGGTCATGGAGCAGCAGTGACTCTGTAATACATGCAGGAGTCATGTATTATTTTGAGACAAGCAATGTGTTCAGCCTCTGCCCCCATGCCATGGCTTATATTTGAAACCAGTGCTTGGTGAGTGTCATGGCTGTGGTCATGTCCTGGGAGCACAGTTTTGGCTGTCTGATTGCTGTGGTTGGATTCACTGCAGCACTAGGTTGGATAGGGCTGGACTGAGACACATCTGTGTTGCCCTTGTGTAGCCTGGAAATGGATGCACTGGGCAGCATGGAGGAAGCTGGGGCTACAGCCCCTTAGCACTGCTAAGTTTACCCCAGGGTGGATCAGCCCTTCTGGTTAAACGGGTCACTGCCCTTCCTCTTGGGGCCTTCCCCATCATCACTGAACGAGACTGCCACCGAGATGAGTCAAACCGTCAGACAACATCTGCGCGCTCCACACGCCCCTCCATGCGCTCGGGTAGTTCAGCGGTGGGCTCAGCCCAGGAGGCGGAAGCAGAGGAGCCCTGGGTGACTTGGGGATGTCTGGAGGCTGAGCCCTTTTGGTGCCCCAAGCGTGTCTGTGTCCAGCTTGGCTGAGTGGTCTGCTCTGTTTCTGATCAAATCCTGGAAGCTAGACAGGGTCTGTGAAGACAGCAGTGAGAGAAAGTTTGACCTTAAATGTATGTACTCTGCCAGGATTTGGGATATGCTGACCTGGAAAGTCATGTAAGTGCACATCTGAATACTCACTCATGAGCTGCTAAGTCCTTGCCAGGAACAGGTTAGACATTGCTCAACTAATTACCCAGGCAGTCTGTATGTACAGGACAGGAGAAGGAGACTCTGGTTCATCCCTTCAGTAGCCTGAGCTGAACTCCAGTTGTCTTTGTCTTGAGAGTGGCAGTCCTGTACATGTTAAAGGTCAGACACTGCCAAACTCCTGCCTACCCTTCAGCTGGGAGGCTCTGTGGAGGCTTGCTCTCCACCTCCAGCAAGGTCAGACAGACCCCAGCTACCTGGAACTCTATGTCTGTATCTGGAAAGCCAGCACATTTGGAATTTCCTTTCTATAGTTGCCTTTTTTCAACACATAGACATAAGAAGCATCACTAATGACATCCAAGAACCCCATGAAAGTGGCAAAGGTGAGTACTGACGAACTAGAAATTGCCAGCAATGTATTTGCCTGGGCAACCTTGCTTCAGTTGTCTTGTGAATATGACCTCCTGCACTTTGCCCTGGACTGCCGCCTCTTCAGCACTCAGCCTGGGCCTCAGCTAGAGGGAATGATGAGCTGGTCAGCTAGGCTGTCTCTTTTCATAGCAGGGCTGGGAAACTCCTATCCAGGCAGTGAAACAAGCAACTGCAGGAAAAAAAAGGAGGGTCCCTTGGGTAGATACTTGGTGTCTCCCTGGAGAGCTTGTTCTGTATCTGCCCCTGCCTTGAAGTTAATCTGTGAGTTGATGAGCCGCATAAGCAGGAGCTTTCAGAGGAGCAGCCACATCTTCCTCATTTGCTGGAAATGGTTTACAGAAGTGCTAAAAGTTTACAGCTGCAGTCACAGACATCAGGAGCTGGGGTCTGGTTAACTAAAGCACTATGTAGAGCCAAACCCACTGAAAAATTAGGTCCTAGTTAGTTCAAATTATGTGTCATAGAATGGCAAGGTTGAAGTGACCTCAAAGATCACTTAGTTCCAACTCCCTGCCATAGGCAGGGACACCTCCCACTAGTCCAGGTCACTCAAGGCCTCCTCCAACCTGGCCTTGAACCCCTCCAGGCAGGGAGCAGCCACAACCTCCCTGGGCAACCTGTGCCAGTGTCTCACCCCCCTCACTGGAAAGAACTTCCTCCTGACATCCAGTTTAAATCCCCCCTCTGCCAGTTTAAACCCATTGCCCCTTGCGCTGTCATTGCAAAACTGAAATGGATGAGCACTTGTGACCCAAATGTCTCTTTGTCTCTTGCTTTGCCACTATTAAATAGGGATAACTCCATCCCTGCACCTGAAAAGGTAGCTGAGAAAACAGCTGCATTAGTAGCTCTGAAGTATTCACCAGGTGCTGAAGTGATGAGCACTTGAAAGAGTCCGTGGAGAGATGTAAAAGCAAGATGTTGGAGCAGGCTCTGGCCTCAGGACAGCAACGAAGGTAACACAGCCATCCCCCAGGAGAAACCTTTGTGGATCATGCCGTTACAGAACACAGCATGTTGCCTGGCATGGGAGCGTGAATGCATTGTGCTTAAGGGAGCTAATTCTGAGATTTCCATACTTTGGTGTCCCTGACTTACAGCCCTTGTCACTTCTCAGACAGCCGGGGTGTAAAGTACCCATTTCCTGCACATTAGCAGGTTACACCCAGTAAGGACCGAAATTCCTTTGATTGGGCATTTGCTTTCTGCTAAGTGGGATGAATTTGGTGGAATTATGCTAGAGCTCTCCTGCCACGACCTGGCTCTCACACTCAGCTCAGCTAGGATGAAACAGCCCTGGTGATGGAGGGAAGTCATCCTGCCAGCTGGGGAGGCCGCCCGTGTCACAGACAGGACCAAGATGTGCTGACAGAGTGGCTTGTCTGGTAGAGAACAAGGACTTTGCTGAACACCACCATTCACATAACATCTCTTACCAACACACTGTCTTATCAGTGTTGCAATTGTCCAACTATTGTAAGAAATTATTTCTTTTTTTTATTTGGATATTATTAATTTTTATTTGGATAAAATGCTAAAGGTGAAATCAAAACAACTTGGAGGCTGAAGCCTGTAGCTGCTCCTGGCTGGGTTTTTAAATAGCTCTGTGCACTGAATGCAAAGAGGCTGGGTGAGGTGGATGGGGTGAGGTGCAGTTTGGAAGGTTGCTGCTGTAAGGCTGCAGCAGATGAGAGGGCTGGAGCAGCAGGTTCACAAGGAAGCTCCAGCAATCACCTGTGGTAAGAAAGCTGTTTGTACCAAGTGGGACGTATGGACTTTTCTGGGCTTTGGAGACAAAGGGACTGGTTGCAGTTAAGACTGAGAGATGCCTGTGTGCTCTCTGGCCTCTGAGAAGCCCATCTTAGTAGTTTTTTTTAAAAAAAATTATTTTTATTTAAATAAAACTATTTATTTAAAAAACTTATTATTATTATTCATTACTTAAGCCCTAGGAACATAACTCAAACCCATCTTACGGAGGCAGGATTCAACCTGAACCCTTTCCAACAGAGGTTTTGTTCCCAGCCACTTCATATGAAGAGGTTTGAATAACTTACATGAAATGCTCATCCCAGAGTCTTCCTAAGCTCATCTTGCTTTGAACCTCAGAGCTGAATCTTTCCTGGTGCATCTGGAGTCTGGTGCTTCTTACCCTGGCTGGCTGCAGAGAAAACATCTGACCACCTTTTCCATTACAGCACATCAAAGACTGCTCCTTCCTCCCCACCCACCTCCCGCCCTCAGGACTTCTCTTTTCTAGGCTAAATGGACTCAACTTCTTCACTCTTTCATCTTGTGCAAGATTGCTCTGTATTTATCCTTTATATTGTTTCATTTCAGACTTCTCCACTTCAGGACCCGGGACTCTGAATGGGTCCTGGCCCTGCACAAGCAGCGCAGGGCAGTCGCCTCCTCTGCCTTGCACCCAGCACGCCAGGCCGGGGCCCGGCCCCTTTGCAACACCTCCGTGCTGCCGGTGGAGATTTCAGTTGACGATGCTCAGCAACCCCCAGGTTTTTCCCTGCCACTCTGCTGCCCAGTCGAATTCCCCAGTTCTACCTACATCTCACTTTGATTTACATTTGCATTTGTTGTTGCTGAACTGCATCTTGCTGCTTTCAAACCATCTCCCTGACAGCTGAGATCTAAGCCCAGCTTCCAGAGTCCTTGCAGCCAGTCTGTTGGAAAGGACAGGATTCCTCTCAGCATTACCCACTGTTACCCACAAGGGACAAACACAGAGCTGGATGGTCCTATCCTTCCCCTAAAAACCTCTGGAAAAAACCCTGCTTTGTCAAGCTGCTGCTGTGGCAGTAATGTAACACTTGTGAGTTCATTGAGTGTCACTGACAGCAATTTCACAGCTGTGATTAAGATCAAGAAACCTAAATGATCCCAGAGAGAGTCAGGGAACCTGTAAATTTAGTCACATAAGTCAGCACAGAGATCAGGTGGCTGGCTCCTGAGGCTCTTCCTGATAGCAGTGTAGAGGGAGAGCCTGGAGAGAGGGAGCAGGGTATCAGCTCCTCATGTTGTGCCAGCAGCAGTTGCCTAGGACAGATTGTGGAGAGCCATGAGCTAGTGGAGCCACGCTGGTGGTTTCCTCTGCTCTGGATTGGGGCATTGCAGCTGTCTCCAGGGGAAAGGCATGGGGCACAGCCTGCAAGTGGAGTGCTGCAAAGGCTCTGCTTACTTCCCTGCCAGGAGACACCCATCTCATTTCCAGCACACTTACTGCATTGCTCATAAGTAACAAGAATTCATTAGCATTGTAGCCAGTTTGCATATGAGGAGTGTGTTTGGGCAAGGAGGGAGGAGGGATGCTTTCTTACTCCTGCTCAGCAAGACCAAGTGTCCAAACCCTCTCCTGTGACCTCACTCTCAGGATCCTGAGATTTCTCTACCAGCTCTGGGAGAACCAAGGTACCTCTCAAAACTTTCTTCCTGTAGATCAAAGGCCTCTGCCATAGTCAAGCTCTGGCCAGTTTTGCAGCTTCCCTGCACCACCTCCTGCTGATGCTCTCACTGCTTTCCTGACCACCTCCCTTCAGCCGCTGGCCTTGCTGCATACAGAAGGAGGGAGTTCAGCTTATTTACCTAATAATGGAACCAAGATACTCCTTCCTAAGGAAGGAATTCCTTCTGTCCTGCCCAGAGGCACAGGTAGAGCAGAGCACACCAGGCAGTCTGAGACCTTGGCAGTGGAGCATGGGTTTCCTCTGGAGGGCAGCAATCCAGCGGTGTGTCTCCTGGAAAGGAAGTGCCACACAGGGTTGCAGAGTTCAAAAGTGTAGCAATACAGGAAGCGAATGGATCCTTCAATGGCTATGCCACCAGCCAGTGCCTTGGGAGTCCTGAACTCAATGCCCTACAAGCCCTTTGTCTCAGGTGCCTTCAGCTGTTCCATTCCCAGATCTGGCTATGCTGGAGGAGCCTGGCCTGCTACAAGGGGCTGCACTGCCAGGAAACAAGGTCCGTCAGAGTGGTTCTTGCCAAGCAAGCAAATCCTCACAGCCACATTTGAAAGTATGGAGGATCCTAGCATTTCCTTACAGCACACTGGGAGAAAAAAACTATACTCCAGGCGGTGAAATGTACAGATAATATGGCTAAGGGTAGTGCAGTGCCTTGTACAGGATGTTTCTAAAGAAGGAAATGGGCAAAAATTGAGCAGTTTTGCTACTGGAGCTAGGGCAAGTGATTTCACCAAGCTCATGGCCAGCCACATGCAGTTCTTGCTTTTGGCCATGTTTGCCCATGTTTGCTCCACAAGCAGCAGGGCTGGGAAGAAATGCTGCCAATATCCACACAAATCTGCACTGTGCTCCAGGAGTGTGCTTCTCTCTGTGTGTATTTTCTCTTCTGCAACATAGCTGCAAACCCAGAGCTGCCAGTACTTCTGCCCTAATGACAATCACATCTGAAATGCCCTTGCTGATGACTTACTGCTGAGGCTTGCTCACTGCTCACTGCCTGAGGCTGAAGAAACTCAGCTGAAACACATGCAACGAAAACTGGTAGGTGGGAACTGGTGTCCAAAGGACTGGGCTACTCTCTATGGGTTTGTGCCTGTTTTTGTATCTAATCCTCATGGCACATGTGAGAAATTAGTTGCTTTGAAGACCTTGATTCACCCTACTGGGTCTGGTGAGCAGATGAGAAAGCAAATGGCTGCTTCTCTGGCACTCCCTGCTCCTGTACTATCACCTCCAGAGCTGCCAGCTTGGTATACCTTGAGTGCGCTCTTGAAGCGCTGCTGTCCCAGGGGCTACTTGCATGCCTATGGTCTATTGAAGCTTGTATTGAGGATGGAAGTAGTCCCACACAGGGCAGAATTAAGAGGATGCAAATCAGTTTCTCTTTGCTGCTGTCAGCGTGGCCCTTGCCCAGGCTGGGTGCTGGCAGACAGGACAAGTTCTGGTGTGCCATAACACTCCTGTCTCCCTATAGTCTTGTCTTCTACTGACAGCTGTGGTGAGAGGGGGATGAAGGGAGTTAGCACTACTCCATGACAGTTTCATACCCTCTGAGGTATAAGTCATGGTGTGGAGTGAGAATTAGATCTCAGGTTTAGCTTCTGGATGCAAAAACCACTATGCTACAGTACATTTGTGCCAGGGTTGATGTGACCCTTATGGGCCAGTGGATGGCTTAAAGCATGAAAGAGTTTTGCCTTATAGGAAGTACAAGTACTGGCAAAACCAGTCTAAATGTTCTGTGACCTTGAGCATTTCTCCTTAGCTGCCACTGGTGGTTCATCATAGACATGAGAGCCATGTGCACAAACAGCATGTACTTGGCACCTGCTGGGGGTGCCCATCCCCTGCAAGGGACTTGCATCAATAGTCTTGGGGACAGTGGATTGTGAAGAGGTGGCTGGGCGGCTGCCTGGGAATTTCCCTGGCTGGACTGGGGTGGCAGAGGCTGCCTGGGCGTGGACTGACCTCCTGCTGCTCAGGGCTGGCACGGCACGTGGTGGCCCTGGAATTTCTGGGCCTCCTGGCAGCACCTCCTCCGCACTGCCCTCCTTTGCAGGTCCAGGTTTCACAGCCAGGGCTGGGGCTTTTCTTCCTTTCCATCTCTGCTGTTTTTCTCAGAGAACACCCATCTCACTGTTTTTCAACTGCCTGAAGGTGGTTTTTGGGGGGTTTTCAGGCTATTTTGAAGATCATTTTTCCCAGATGTGCCTTCTCTTTTTCTTTTTTTCTTTTCTTTTTTTTTTTTTAATTCTTCTCTCTCTCTCTTTTTTTTCCTCTGTAACTTTTCTTCTTCGCTCTGAAGTTTCCGGCCATGTGACTTTCATCTTACATCCCCTAGGTTCTGAGAAACCCCAGCAGGCCAAGACCTAAAGGGAAGGTGCAGAGGCTCTGAGAGGAGAGGCAGAGAAAGTGGCAGAGTGCGGGGCAGGAGGACAGCGTGCCTCTGGAGCAGGCAAGAGCCAGGAAGCCAAGGGCTATCTCGGAAGAACGGAGGGCAGGGGAGGGGGAAGTGAAGTGAAACAGAAGACAAGCACACCAAGAGCAGAAAGGAAGCTGAAGAGGCCCTGGGAGCCAGAGACAGCAGCCATGCCCCACAGCTCTGACAGCAGTGACTCCAGCAGCTTCAGCCAGTCTCCTCCTCCCAGCAAGCAGGTAAAGCAAGGACCCTTCCCCAGCTCGTGAGTCTTTCAGAGTGGGCCATGGGAGGAACTGGCACCAACCGCTGGCCTCTTCACAGCACAGCACGGCAGAGCTTTCTAGGAACAGCTGGGCTGAGGGGGTTGTGGGGCCAAGAGGAGAGCCCTGGCAGCAGCCCCAGCCACTGGGCTGGGTACAGGTGGAGAGAGGAGGCCTCATTACCTGGGGCTACGGTAGGGGCAACTGTGGGGCCAAGATCCTTAGGCACGGTGGGCCCTGCAATGCACACCAAGCAGGCAGCAGGCAGGCAGCTTTGGCATGAAAGTCTGTGCTCTGGTGGGGAGCTGCAGCATGCACCTCCTCACCATGGGCTAGGACACTTTGGGGCAGCCTTCCTGTTTCTCACTGCTGTGGGAGCCAGAAAAGCCCTGCCACTTTGGAATTGCTTTCTTTTCTGTTCAGCCTGGGAGGGTTTTCACCTCAGTAACGCTTGACAGGGAGGTTTCGTTTTGTTACATGGAGTACTTTAATGGTAGGTCTTTTGCTGGCACAGGTCCGAGGTATTTCCACTGCCTTTTCTGGCTAAGCTTCATTACATAGGATCATGGAACTTAGCTGCCACTGGCAATCTATCTAGGCTTGGCAGCAATGGCAGGTATCCAAGACTTTGTTCAGAAATGTTGTGGACAAGCAGGGCAGCTGATTTTGGGCTTGCAGCCAGGGGTGAAGAGGCATGCTGGTAGAGGATGGGAGAGAGCACAGGGGTTGGCAAAGCATGGGGACTGGACTTGGTGCAGTATGTGGGAGGTGCTGGGTCTGAGACATTTGTAGGGTATTGAAGTCAAGGATGAAATGGTTATGTTCAAAGAAAATTAAAAATCTTGAGTGGGTTGGAGGGAGGAGAGGATGTGGGCAGACTAATGGGCTGGGAAGATAACTCTTGTGGCTGAGTTTTGTAGTCCTGTGGAGAAATGGTGGTGTGCATGTTACAGAGTCCCCTAGAGAGGCAGTGCAGTATGAAAATAGGAGATGAAAAAGCCTGTGTGACAGTTTCAACTGTCAGAAGGCAGCAGCAGGACCAGATTCTGACAGAGAATGTCTGCTGCCTGAAGTTCATGACCTGGAACCTAGACACCTGTGCTTTCCTCTGTTCAGGGGGCTTGGGAATGTTGGAGTTAGCATTGCAAGAATTGCTACCAAGGGACTCCAGAAGAGAGCAAGCACAAAGATCAGAGAGCGGCAGCAAATGACATCTGAGGAAAATCCAAAAGCTCTGTCTAGCCAAACAAATAGGGGGGCACACTGCACCATAAGGATCTGCAGCGAAAAAACCTTGAGGGAGCAGGGTCATGGGTAGGGGGAGGCACCTACAGGGATAAAAGGAGTAAAACACAGGCTGGATCTCTGGAAAGATGGTTCAGGCAAGGAATTGGAATGTCTGCAGTGTCATATCCCCACAGAGAGATGGAGAAGGGAATAGTTTTCTGTACAAAGAATTCTAATTGTCTCTTCTAGAGAGAGTTCCTTTTTCTGGTCCCTGAATGCACATCCCAAGCCTGTATCTTGGTGAAAGGAGTGTGGTTAGTTCCCAGCTGTGCTGGAATGTCCAAGAGTATTAGACTTGCCTCCCCTGGCAATGGAGATGCCATAAGCATCACACATCCTTGGGAGATGGCTTTATGCTGGTGCTGAGGGTGCATATCCCACGTCCTGTGTTTCAGTGATATTATCTACTGTGTCCACTTTTCACCTACTGTTGTGCAGGAGAAGCAAGACAAGGGAGGGGACGGCCCAGTCATTTCCATGCCTTGTGTATTGGTTTGAGTTTAAGCTTCCTCAAAATATATCCAACAGAAACCAATACAATAATAATAGCATGCCTTCCCCTCTCCTCCCCTTTTTGGAAAGAAAAGAATGAGATGTGGAGAGAGAAAGGGTAAAAAAAACCCCAAAGACCAGTCTTGCTTCCATTTGCAAGTTAAAAGAAAAAACTTTAATGATAAATAAAAGGCATTTAAGGTAGGGGAGTTACAAATAGATATAGGGAAGGGAAAACAAGATACAAAATATATACACAACCAGATGGATGACAATGGATGGAAGGGATGTCCACCGTGTGGTAGACAATGGCCACATGGTAAGACAGGATCAGCAGGAACAAAGGGGAGTATGAAGGAGGCAGGCAAGCCAGGAGAGAGATTGAGAAACAGGAAGTTCCTCTGTTTGTATAGGGGGTCCAGACAGGAAGTGGAAATGGGCTAAACACTACACCTGGGGTCAAGCAGACCTGGGGTCAAGTTCTGACCACTCCCCCCACCCAGGAGGGTTAACCCTTTACACCTTGTTTCCCCAGGACTCTTCTGATGACATGAGGAAAGTCCAAAGGAGGGAGAAGAATCGCATCGCTGCCCAGAAGAGCCGCCTGAGGCAGACCCATAAAGCAGACACGCTGCATTTGGTGAGCACTCCCACCCTTGCCCATCTCCTGTAGGCAACAGTGTCCTTTTCCCCTGGGGGCTTGGGGCAGCGATGCTGGGTTGGGGCAGGACAGGAAAAGTGAGACCAGGGCAGGATGTAGGAGTTAGAGCTGACAGAGGGAGCACACAGCCCAGGATGACTACCACTGAAGCACTTTTTTTTTTTGCAGCTAGTTCTGAATCCATCTGTATCTCTCAGTTCAACATTACCCATTTCCTTTCCTAACCTTTTCTGACCAGCTCAGTCTTTGAAAAGCACAGGCTCGCCTAGGCTAGCTTTCCTTGGGTGAGCACTTCATGCCATCACTTCAGCAGTGGTCCACACAAGGATGCTTTTCTGAGGTTGTAGGACTTTGTCTTCATTGCTGTGGACAGTGGTGTAATGTGGAGCCAAATGGGCCACATCTTCTGGTCTGATCCCCAAGATGCTGTGCAGTGTAGGTGAATAAATACTAATCCTTCTCTAGTATTTGTAAACGTGTCCATGGTAGCACTTGTACCTCTTCCTATGTCTGAACACTTTGCAGCACCTGGAGGCTCTCCCTGTTGTTCAACATGGAATTTACCTCCTTTGTTTTCACCCTGCTGTCCTAGTCTTCTGTGGCACCATGGCCACCCCTGCAGCACTTCCCAGTGTGAGAATTAGGCATCTGCCTTTCAGGTTGTGTGTGCTTGGGCAGGATTGTGTGGTCAGTGCCAGAGCACAGGGCTTGTGCTCCTTTCCATTTTGCATGTGAGTTCAGTCCTGTGTGTTTTGGGCTACTGATGGGCAGGATGCAGAACACAGACACTGCAGTAGGCTGAGAACCATCTTTATCTCTGCACTGGGCTTGGCTGCCCTTTGAAAAGGAGTAGTCAGACTCCCATTCACAATAACATCATTTGACTTAGTGGTCTTCATATTCACCCAAATCCCCACTTTTGGGAAGAATTCTTGAGATGTCAGTTCTGGACCTTCCTCCTTAGCTAGTGCCCTCAGCCCATGGTTGGACCTGGGTTTAAAATGGAGAGTCCCCTCCTCTCTCAGTAGCTGTTGCTGTTTCTAGAGCTGACATGGCTCTATCCTGATTGTATGATGTCTGTCAGCAGCAATGGCTCTGAGCAACTGTGCCTGAGAAGGGTGAAGAGACACACTTCCCTTGGGGTTGGTGCTCTCTCCAAGATAATCCAACAAGTAGATACAGGCTGTGATCCTCCCCAGGAAATCCTGTATAGCTGTGCACCAAGAAGAATGAGACTGCTCAGCTTAGAGCAGAAGACAAACCACTTGCTTACAAGATTACTACTGCTCAGCTAGCATTGAGAGCACACAATCTTTGCCTTCCCATTTGGATGGGAGCAAGGGCACTAAGCCCAGCTTGGTTCAGACAGAGAAGATCCTGGCAGGCAGCTGGAGAGATGCAGGGAGGCAAGTAAAAGGTGGGGGGTGAATGTTTGCTAATGTTTTTTCTGATTCCTGGTGTACAGTGACCTCTTTCTGCTCCTGGGTTCATTCCCTGAGTGCTCTTTGCTTTTGGCTAGCTCTGCATGAGGGAATTTGCTTCTCTGATGTTCTGCCTAGAAGAGTGTGCTCAGCTTGAGCTGTGGTGTTGTGAAAAGAACCAGCAGCCCTGGGGCTTTGTAGCTTGTGTTTAGAGAGGAATGAGTCATGGGGACACTGGAGCTCCCAACCCCTCGGTGATTCCTTGTAGTTCCTGAATTCAACGTCAGGTATGATATCCAAAGCATTTAGTCACATCTGAGAGATGCTTGTTTGCTGTGTGACTCCCTCCTGTGACAGCTGCTGGGTGCATTTTAACCTGTGCACAGGGAGTAGGCACCATCAGAGGTCAGGGTGGCAGCAGAGGAGTGCAGCATGACAAGTTTGCTGAGGTGATGGTGCAGCTTTCCAGGGTATCAGTGCACTGGGCCCCACTTTAGCTGTCTTGCATGAGTTTGCAGAGCCTGTCACCACGTCCTTCCTCCCTCTCTGGTCCTGCCCAAGATGCTGGCTCCATGATCTATTGGTGCCTGGGAACCTCCGTATCAGAGCAGCATGTCAGCATCAGTAGAGGTAGCAAAGATCGCAGTGCTCTTGGGATCACTGAGACAAGGCTGAGCATGGTTATTAACCCTTCTGCTGTTATTCTCATTAATAACAGTATTAATTCAGTTCTTCTGAGGCCTCAGTTTCTCTTTTCTTGTGACTCAAGTGTCTCCCCCTCCTCCCCACTGTGCTGCTGGTTTCCCCGGCTGCTAGCAGGAAGCAGTGAGTCTTTTCTTTCCAGGGCAGTAACAGGCTTCCTGTGGCAGGTGGTTTTCTGGTTAGAGACGGCGGTTATTCAGCCTGCCCTCCCCCTGGCCAGGAGGCCGGCAGGCGGCTGAGTGCTGCGAGCCTGCCTGAGAGGGAGGGAGCGAGAAAGCCTGGGTGGGAGCAGGCCACAGTCACTTCTCGTAAGCCAGCGCTGGGGAGCGTGGCTGGGGCCACCAGCATCGCGTCTGCACCCGCGCCCAGCCTGGGTAGCGGGGGGACAGGGGCTTGCCCAGGCGTGGCTCTGTGCTGAGCTTACCAGAAATTGTCACTCTGGAAACTCTACAGGGCAGAGAGCCATGGGATCTGTAGAGGGCCGGCTCACAAAGGCCTGTAGTGATAGGATGAGGGGCAATGGTTTCCAACTAGAGAAGAGCAGATTCAGATTGGATATTAGCAACAAGTTCTTCACCGTGAGGACAGGTCACTCAGAGAGGTAGTTGAGGCCCCATCTCTGGAGATATTCAGGGTGAGGCTTGACAGGGCTCTGGGCAACCTGATCTAGTTGAGGATGCCCACGCTGACTGCAGAGGCGCTTGGACTAGATGACCTTTGGAGGTCACTTCCAACCCAGACCATTGTATGGTTTGACCTCCATGTCCCCAGCTCATGCCTGTGGCTCCCTCACTGAGAAGACCCTGTGGTTTTGTCTCCTCAGGAGAGTGAAGACTTGGAGAGGCAGAACGCTGCCCTGCGCCGGGAGATCAAGCAGCTGACAGAGGAGATGAAGCACTTTGCCTCAATGCTGAGCTCCCACGAACCTCTCTGCTCTATCCTGACATCCCCTCCACCACCTCCAGAAGTGCTTTATGCCACGCACTCCTTCCACCAGCCCCACATCAGCTCCCCACGCTTCCAGCACTGAGTCAGCCAGTGGGAGGGTGGTCTGCCAGCTCCACTGATGGGAGGAAGCAACTTTGTGGGGCTTGCTTTTCCATCCAAGGGAGAAGGATGAACAGACACCTCTTTTCAAACTCTTCTCAAACTCTGAGTGAGTTACCCCAGGCTTGCTCCCTGTACAGAAACGGCAGAGCCACCAGGAGGCATCTTCGGGCAGTTTCCAGCTTCGGTCCTGGGAAGAGAAGTCATTTGCAAAAGTTCACCAACCCCCTTCCTCAGTGCTTGCTTGGGCATGATGGCAGCCTCTGCATGAGCAGCTGGCACTGGCATGCAACAGCTGGAGCTCCAGGGAGAGGAACTGGAATGGGAGCAGGAGCAGAGGGGAAGGCTGGGGTGGGCACAGAGCACCAGGGCAAAACTGGTTTATTTTTGTAAAATAAAGATTGAAAATGCTTAACTGTTTCCTAAATAGGACCCGAGTCTCTCCTGTGGCACACTGAGGGTGCAAGGTGCAGGTTCAGAGCTTGTAGTCCAGCCCTGCAAGTGCTGGTATCTAATCAGGACCAAAATTTGGATCCTCACATTTAGAAGGGGTGCCCATGTGCATGGGCTGGGCAGACCGAGGGACAATGGTTTGTGTGGTGGTGGAGTCCTTGGGAGAGAAGCCTCATTCTTTGTTGCAGGGATGGACCTGGCTAATGAGTTTGATGTTCTATGTAGCATCACAGGTCTCTTCTCTGCTGACTCCTTCAGCTCCTCCATGTGCTCCCCCTGTGAGAAGGGCATGTGTGGAGGGCCACTGCCATATGATGTCACCACACATCCAGGTCTGGGTGGGCTGATGGAGCCTTCAGCTTGACCAGCAGCACAGCTAGGAAAGCACACTGCAGCATGAAGGGGAGTAATGCTGAACTGTACAGGGGAAGCAGCACCTGACAGGATCCTTGCTCCAAGGCACCCTGCTATAAGGCGTGTAGTTGCAACCTGCAGTGTTTCCCCTTCCCTACCAGTTACAGCTCCACGAAAGGCTGCTGCACTGAAGCAGATGAAACCTGAAAGGTCAGTGAAGAGTAGATTAGTTTTGCTGGGTCTTATCTAGTGGAAACACAGGCTGGTCCATACAGTCTCTGCAGCTAACGCCCCACCAGCCAGCAGTCCACCTATCAGCCCCACTTTATAGAGAAGACTGAAGCTCACCTGCCGGTGAAGGTCAGGTTGCTAGTGCTGGCTCAGGACTGCTGCCATCTCCAAGGACCATCTGCTGCATAGAGTACCACAAGCAGTGCTGTAGACATAGGCTTGTAACTAAACTAAATAGACCAAATTTGCAGATAGCCTTTTTTCAGGCATAGAGCAGCAGCAGATTTCCACATGGGTTTTGACCCATGATCACAGCCCTCATGAGTGGTTGGGAAAAGTCTATAACGCACTGTGCCCATTTTCTCTCTCTGGTTCACACAAGCAGGATAACCAAACACTGCCAGGCCTCAGCAAGCTGTCCTCAGGAATGATGCAGGTACTTCAGCAGTTCCTCCTGCCATGACCTGTTAAGAGGCTTGCGAACCTCTTGCTTCAGCTTCTGTGCCAGCATGGGAAGCAATGTGGCCAGGGGTGCCTGGTGTCAGCATATTGACCGGAGTGTCACCACCCTACAAAGGCAGTGCCGAGGCAAGAGGGGATTGCACAGGCCCTGGTCTGTGCAGCTCTGCCCTGAGGGTGATGGTTATGCATGAGAGAGGATGGTAGACATTCCGGCTGGGCAGTTGGGGTTTCCATATAGAACAAGCAGAATACATCTATGAGCAGCAAAAAGATTCTAACCACGTATAAAAGAAACCACCCAAAAACAGCAGGAGCAATTTCAGTGTATTTTACACCACCACCCTCTGCTAAATCTCACACCGGTAGGCTTCACTCCATCCATTGATACCACAAATGGGGTTGATGACTCCCCACCACTCAGGCTACGAAGGCCCTTTCCAAACTGCTTTTCTCCATCATTTGGCCTCTTAAGCTTGTGAGAAGAAACTGGCTGCAGTGCTAGCAGTGCTTCTTTTTACAAGCTCTGCTTCTGCTCCTTCCGTCTTTGGTGGGTTTGCTCCCAAACTTACTGTTCCTTAGGCTTCTGATGCTGCTATGTTTACTGGGCTACATAGAATCAGAGGGAAAAGCTACTGCTCTCCTGGTTGGAGTTTGCTGTGTAGGGTGCCACAGGCTTGTGCTCCTCACTGGAGGATGCAACAGAACCCCAGAAAAGCTCACACTGACTTAGAGCACAGTATTGCCTACAATAATGAGGAATCTCCATACTTGCTGCTACCTGTGTGTTTTCTTGTTGCTATAAAATGCTAAGCTTCAGTTTAGCTGCAGGTGGAGAAGGTCCTACCCTGATGTATATGTATCACCAAGGCCCACACAGACATGAAGCCAACAGTTTTGTTGCAGAGCTGTCAAAATCTGAGACGCCGCAGGCTGGGTGGGGTTCTGCTTGATGCCCACAGAATTGCTAGACTACTCACTGGTAATGTCTCAGACTTACTCCTGCAACTCAGAACGAGAATAGGTGGTAAGTGGTGAGACTACTAAATGGGTTTGCAACAACATCCTCTCCAGAACCTAAACAATATTCTTGGCATCATTCAGTTAAGGTGCCCTTCCTCTCTGCATGACCGGCTGCGAGTTGGCAGGTCTCCAGGCAGCATCGTCCTCAGCCGTTTTGGCTGAATACTGGGTATATGTTGGTGCTAAGGGACACATCTTCCAATCTGACTTGTCTTTACCCCAGTCTTGCCCTCAAAGTCCTGATCACAGAAGATGATCTGCATGGTTCAAGCGGTTTTTGACATCTCGGTTGCTTCTGGTGGTGGCGAGATGTCTCAGATGCAGTCTCTCTTATGAAGAAGAGCTCCCCTGGGAAGCTGTCCTTCTCACCCAAGCAACAAGCAGCAACATACACCTTCAGGGCCATCAGCCCTTTCAACGAGTCACTGAGAAAAAGACGCTTTCCTGAGGCCGTTTACAGAGCTGCACCAGCTGCTCGTTCAGCCTCTCTACAGAGATTCCTTCTTTTCCGTGCCCGTGCCGTCTCCAGCTTCTCTTTCCCTAATCTCCCGGCCTCTACTCCAGGCTCCTCACTCAACTAGCTTTGATTGCTAATTAGCCAAATGCCTATCCTCTTGTGTGGCTCTCACTGTTTTCCGAAAATAAACTGTTAATGATCTCAAATGAGGAGCAAAGGGCAGGGTGTTGGCGACGGTAATCACCCCTGATTGCTTTCCTTTGTCTGCTCCTAGGAGCAATTCGTTTCCCTACCATCTGGCACTTCTAAGGTGCTGTGTATTACCGGACCGTTCCCCGCCTCCCGAAGCACCGCGCTGCTCTCTGCTGCTCGGGAAGCGGCCGCTTCTAGACACACGAGTGGAAACACACAGGTGGCGACGGCTGGGCCTGTGGGAGCTCGTCATTAGCCAAGCAGGATGTCAGCGCCTTTCTGTCGCGCTGTACAGTCCTTCACCAAACAACTCTCTCGAAGCAGTGAAGAAATGAGGGCTCGCAGGAGGCCGAGAGACTTTGCGGGCAGGAGAAGGTCGAGTGAAAAGACGCTTCCCTACGAGCCCAGCCTGCCGAAACACTGCGTTTGTGCTGGCCTCTGCTGGGCAAATGCCGAGCTCTTCCAGCCTGCAGCCGCGCTGCTCAGCCTCCTCCTCTTTGCGCTCCCCTAGGGCAGAGGTGGCTTGCAGGTTAGCCTGGCTGTTGCCAGAGACGGGGCCGATAACGGGGAGGGTCGCGGTTAATGTGTGTGAAGGCAATGCGTGGGTACGGCCCAAGTGGAAACGTGGGACTGTGGTCTCCCTTGGCCAAAGATCTCGTAGCCTGAGACAGGGTGGTCCCAGTGTCATTGCTGTGCAAGGGTGTGGGGAGCTTGGCTTGGTGTCCCTCACCTTCCTCACCTCCCGCGGGGCTTGCAGACCTGCGTGAAGGCAATGCCGAGTTGGATGTGGGGACGGAGCACTGGGAGGTATTACAGGTGGAGGGATAACAGCTTCTTGCTCTGATAAGCATGGACCTGGCTGCAGCCTTGATGAGCTGTAACCACCTTCATCAAAATCTGAGATGAGAATGGGTGGATTGCAGTGTTTTGATACCCACAAAAGCTTTTGTAGAAACACTTGGGCTGGATTTCTGCCCAGCAGCCTCGTCCTGGGGTGTGTGTGTGTGCGTGTGCCTGCTGTGGAGGCACCCTGGGCAAAGCCAGCTAGAAGAACCGCAAGGGCAGGTAGAACATGGCACTGGGGGGCAAGTGCCATGGATTCTTTTCAAGCATGAGTGACCATTGGCTCCACATTTACTTGCTGGCTGGTGTCTTCTCTGCAGAAAAAACAAAACAACAAAGGTGTGTGACAAACATCTGTTGATACAATCAGAGGGTGGAGATGGGAACTGGGAGACCTGAGTTACATTTTCCTTTATGGCCTTCTCTGAATCTCAGTATCTCCTGTGGATCAAGGTATCCTGGCAACTCAGTGTAAAAGGACAGCAAGTCACAAAACATGGAGAGTGCAGTAATTTCTCCCTTTTCATCCTTCTAAAAGCACAGGCTCAGCACTTTACAAGTGCTTGCTATCAGCATTTCAGGGCCGCTTCTATGGTAAGATAAATAAAGATAAGACATGCGGTGCTGACTTCAGCTGAATTTTTCCCCTCGGATGGGAAGCCCAGGGCAAATCCTTTATGCCTGGTATTCTCTTCCTGATTCTCCCTTCTCAGCTCAGCTGCAGGCTTCCAGTATGCTAGGAACCAAGGCAAGGGAGGCAGCCAGTCCAAGGGAAGGTGCTTTCATCTGGCTGTCTGGGGCTGTTATGATCTCAGTTGTCATCACCATGATGCCTTCCCTCTAAATTGATTCACATGTGAATTTTCCGTCTTGAGGGACAGAAGAAGAGGTAATGCCCAAGCACAGTATGCAGGGAGTTAGAAGAGAAGTAGAGGCACATTTTCAGCTTGACAAAGAACAAAGTATCTCTTTTGCCCACTTTGCTGTGGCTCCAAAGTTTTGCAAGTCCCATCTCAGAAGTAATTTCTGTTAGTGCTGCCAGCCTGCATCAGCCAGAGGATAACCTCCTGCATACTGAATTAAAGCAGCAGTCCTCTCTTTGCCTCTTACAATGATCGTAGTGTCCAAAGCAGCACCTGTCATACAAGAATGCTGTCTGGATGCTAATATTTCCTCATGCAGAAATCGCTGCTAACAGACAAAATATTTTTATGAATCAGAGCTGGTGAGAAGAGAAAAGCCAAGGTATGGCATGAAAAGGTGAAACTTGCTCCTAGAAACATCACTGTCCTCACTTTTTCTGGATTCTTCCCCTGCCTGTTGTCACCTTTTTGATGAACGATCTGGAAGGGATTTGAGTAGTGAGGCAGCAACTTGTATACTTGAGGGGGTTTGGGTTAATCAAAGATGTATCCAAGTAAACAGTAGGGAATGCATACTCATTTCTTGCAAGGGCAGGGTTGCAACCAGTGTGTTAACATTGCTACATAAGACCATAATTTTTCCTACATCTGAGACTGAAGCTGCCAGCTGCTGAGAATTCTACTGCTTCAGAGACTTCCATACAAAGACAGCACATGTTCCTCCCAGCTCCTGGACTGCTCCTGTACTCTTTCCTAAGACATAATCAACTCTTCTACCCTCACAACGTCAGTGGTACAGTGCCATGGTCCCCAGGGCTTGTCCTGTGTTTTTGCTGCACTGTCAGTGAGAGGAAGAAGAGGAACAGCCTGAGTTCAGAAGTGACCCACACATTTTCAGCACTATCTAATTGTTAATTAATGCCAGCTGCATGCATTAGGAGATTAAAACCTTTTCTGTGTCATTGGCATGAACTGGTATGACTCACTGAGATGGAGGCTGAAGGGTGCTGAGTAAGAAGGGCTGATATTCTTCGAGCTTTTGACATTTGGGTTTATCTGTGACCCTGATCTGGGCTGGGGATGTAAATCTAGACTGCGGCTGAGTTTTGAGTCTAGCTGGTTCTTTTTTTGCTTCTTTTATTCTGAGCTGAGCAAAGTGATGTTCATGTCCCATGTGCACAACTGGTGCAAAGAGCAGTAGTGAGGTTGATTTGCTCGAAGAGCAAAGCAAACCGAGCCTGTGCGCAATTTTCCTCACACCTGTCTTGTCTCTCTGCAGCTTTTCACAAGCAAAAGTTGAGAGCTGGGCTTAGGTGCCCAAGCAGTGCAGTGGACTAACCACAGTCAAACAGCTTTTGGATTATAGCCGGTTCTCATCCAGCCAGATTAGAGTCTGGGGCAGAGCAAGTTGATATCTGTCTGCAGAAGGCCCTGCAGAGGTAGCGTAACCACCCTGTCTTGAGGGGTGTGCACTGATAGCCAGCACATCTGAAGTACCATCCGTGCACTGCTTTTGAGGCCCTTTTCTTGCTGCAAGAATGGAGCTGTGAATAAGGGTGCTTCAGCCACTCTTTGCAGTTCAGAGGTAAGCATACAAACATCATGCAGGGTTAAAGTAAAACCCTTGCTGTGTTAAAGGGAGATCAGCTCTGCAAAGGGGTTCAGGATACAGCTGGGCAAGCCCTGGCAGCCAAGGTTGGAAGGTGTCAAGCTGGCAGTGGGGAACGACAGTCCAGCCCCTGGCAGGACCACAGGCAAATCACCTCGACTCTTTGTGCCCTCTTTTCCCTTATAAAATAGGTGTAGGTCAGGCTTGCTCTGTGAAGTTCTCTGAGAGATGCATATGAGATGTGCTGAAAGGGAACAAAACATTATTTCCCTTCCTGGGAAAGGCCTTAAACTTTGAAAAAGGTAGGTTTGGTGGTCAGGGTTATTCCCTGCACAGCTTTGGTGGTTCTGAAGTCTGCAGTGCTCTCTGGATGAGATTTTAGATTGTGCAACTAAGCCAAGAAGTTCTGAAGGTAATTTTTGCAAAGCTTTGGATGTTGAAGAGGCCACAAACTGCACTGCTATCAATGCAGATGTCACTGTACATGTTCCCAGGTCTTTACATACAGAATGTAACAGGAAAGATTCATGAGGGTTTAGGGTATCAAAACCAAATATTCCACTGCTTTTATCAGCTGTACACTGGGTCCTGCTTTCCTGCTCCTGTCAGGTAGAAAGCCATAGGTGCCAGCAGAGGGCTTGAAGCCTTCCCTGCTCTAGGGGGGAAGAAGCTGCCCTTGTCCAATGTGGCAGCCCTTGCCAACCTGCTCTGCTCAATGTGTCTCCAGCTGTGTGTTGCATCACCCAGAAGTGAGTGGATCTCAGCTGCTGGAGTCTTGTGACTTACAAGATCACAGGATGTTAGGAGTTGGAAGGGACCTCCATAGATTATCAAGTTCGAGCCCCCTGCCAGAGCAGGACCATAGAATCTATCTCAGGTCTCGCAGGAATGCATCCAGACACAAAAAGCCTCCAGAGAAGGAGACTCCACAACCTCTCTGGGGAGCCTGTTCCAGTGCTCTGTGACCCTTACAGTAAAGGAGTTCTTCCTCATGTTGAGGTTTCCTGTGCTGTAGTTCATACCCATTACCCCTTGTCCTATCACAAAGCACAACTGAGAAGAGTTTGTCCCCTCCCTCTTGACCCCCAGTCCTCATATGTTTATAACCATTGATGAGATCCCCTCTAAGTCTTCTCTTTAGTCTGATGACACAACTATCTGACGTCTGAAGAACTCCACTGAAGCACTTTGGGTGTTGAATCCAATCGAAAACATTCTCCCTCCGTCAACAAAGACTTTGTAATCTTTCCTGCAATGTCTGCTGTGAAAGACTGTGTGGGATAGACTGAGTGAGATCTCTTCCAGACCTTCATTTTATCAGTCAAAATGTGGTAGAATTGTGCTAACCAAGGCCTTCTGAGAGCAAACAGGCACAAATCACAGGGCTGTGAGTTTGAGAGCAAGGGGCATCCTGTGATCCTGTAAGCTTAGATACTTCCCATTTAAAGAGAGTCTATGCATCCTTTGAGGTCTCTGCAGGAACTATGTGGGTGGAAGATCCAGCAGATCCCTGGGTACCCTCTCTTCCATCTACTACTTGGATCTTTGATCCGGTGTGGCAGAGAAAAGTCACAAAGGAATTATTATTTCCTGATGCATCTTCTGCACACCTCCCAAGCCATTTTCTCCTGCCCATTCGTGATGGCCTTGCTTGGCATTGAGGCCTGTTGCCATCCTCTAGACTGAAAGCTGGATTATCACTGCCAGCATCATCCCTAGCATTTATGTTTGTTAGGTGGGCTTTGAGAAAACCAAGGGCAATTTTTCAGTCCTTACAGCACATAAACAAATTGTATGTCTTCATTGGTCATGATGGCAGAATGTATTCCAAGGCTGTCAGAAGTTGTATTTCGTGAGTTCAGGAGGGAAGCCAGAGATGCTGGGTTCTGTCTGATGATTTCATAAAATGGCTTAGTTTAGAATGGACCTTAGAGTTCATCTGCTTCGACCTCCCCACCATGGGCAGGGATGCCTCTCAACTAAACTCAGCTGCTCAAGGTCTCATCCAGCCTGGCCTTGAACACTCCCAGGGAGTAGGCATCCACAATCTCCCTGGGCACTGCTACTGCCTCTGGTTTTCCAGCCTTCACAGATATGTTTGGGTACAGGATCCTGTAACCTTTTTAACACTAGTGCTAATCTTTGTCTAAAGGAGATTTCCTTCTAGCTTTAAAATCCACTTCAAGGTGTTGTCCTGAAATAGAAATAATTTTCATGGCTCAGATTTTTTTTTATCTAAAGATGCTCTGATGAGGGAAATCCAAAAACAGCTGCTATGTTACTTCAAGGAGGCAAAGAGGCACATCTGAATAGAAGCAGATGTGGCAATGGAGAGAGGAAGAAATGCAAAGCACAAGGGGTTTATTTTGGTCCAGGAATTGGCAAACTGCGTAACGGGGTGATTGAATGGTTCACAGAGCCAGAAACAAAACGAAGCAGCCCTGGAATCAGAGGAATGATTCTGGGAAGCATGGGCCTATATGTATGAAAAGTGCTTGGCTATATTTGCTTTGGGGGAGCCAACACTGCTTCCCTGCCTGGCTGGTGTTCACTTGACAGGCTGCAGTCACCAAAAGCTGGGTGCTACTTTACCTGTCTGCTTTCAGCTGTGATTCTCGGCAGGGTCTGTGGTTTAGTCATTCTTGATTTACCACTTGACTTTCCTGGCTGGACTAAGACTTTGGTTTAGTGTGAGCAAGTAGGTCCCTTTTTGGCAGGTTCTGGTTTGCTATGGACTTTCTGATGGTGATGAGTAAAACTGAGGATTTTAAAGAGAAATTTGGGAACTGAAGACGGGACTAAAACTAAAGCACAACTGAAAGACAACAGACTACTTTGTGACTCCAGTTCGGAGTAGGGCTGGCAGGAGGCAAAGAACCCAATGTGTGTTTCTTATTCCTTTCCCATGTAGCTAAAGATTTTTCCATGTGTGTGTTTTTTTTTTTTAAAGCCACATTGAAGAAATTTAACTGTCCTTAGTGTTTTCTCCTCTGCTGTCTAGAGACCTTGCTACTGTCCTGAAGTCATTCAGACCTAAATACAACATGTAGGTGGCATATATAAAGTCTCAAACAAGTTAATGTCTTACTGTCTGCAAATGTTGCTTCTCACTCTGTTTTTGAGATTATTAATAAATGACACCTCTGTGAGAAAACTCAGTCTGCCATGCTAAAAACTGCTCCTATTTCTTTTCTGTTTTTTTCTTTT
>VWYK01009487.1:29990-46373 GCA_013399775.1 Semnornis frantzii | reverse complement strand
GCTCCCTCCCTGCGCCCTGCTCCTATCTCCTCCTACCTTCCCCTGCTTTCGCTGCTTTCTGCACCCAGCCCCTTCCCCCTCCTCCAAAGCATTGCCACCTTGGTCGTTGCTGCCTCTGCATTCTGCTCCAGCCTGCCTACATCTACTTGGAGCAGCCTGAGAGCATGGAAAGACCTGTTGGAGGACATGGAAGGTCTCAAGCTCTGTCAAGTTTGGACCAATGTCCAGGGCAGAGCTGCTGGGAGTGGGGGAGCGCTGGGTCTGGAGGGTTTGCAGCAGGGGCAAGGTCTCCAGGTGGAGAAGGCTGGGGACAGACTTCTGAACAGGGTCTGTTGTAACAGGCCAAGTGGAGATGGTCTGGAACTGACAGAGGGAGAATCAGACTAGGGAGGAGGAAGAAATTGTTGACCCTGAAGGCAGTGAGAGCTTGTCCCAGGTTGCCCAGAGGTGGCAGCTGCCCCATGCCTGGCACCACTGCAGGTCAGGGTGTCTGGGGATCTGAACACCCTGCTTTAGCTGGGGCTGTCCCTGCTGACTGCAGGGGTTTGGACACCTATGCCAGGATCTCTTGATCTGGGCTCTTCAGCCCAAAAGCTCCATCCTACTTCTTCAGGGTGCCTGGATGAACATCTCCCAGTTTCAGCTGAGATCTTCCCTGTCCCCATTTCCCTTCTGAGGAGCAAGGTGCCAGGCTTTGGTAGCTGTTTCCCACCACCCTAATGAGGACATCCAGACTACCCAGCAGCACGGGGGCTGGCTGGTGCCCATCTGTTCCCCATGGCTTCTCCTGCAACAGGCAGGGATGGGTGCGGAGGTGGCTCCTGATGTCCTCATCATTCTGTCTTCATCTCATCTTCATCTCAGGCTGCTTCTGCCCAGCACCACTCCAGCATTTCTCTGCCTGGTGCCGCTTTTCAGCCCCCACTTGCCCATCTCTCCACAGGCCTCCAACCCTGGGCAGTTTGAGAGTGACAGTGATGTCCTCTGGCAGCGGGCACAGCTCCCAGACACTGTGTTCCACCACGGCCGAGTTGGCATCAACACAGATCGGCCTGATGAGGCCCTGGTGGTCCATGGCAACGTGAAGGTCATGGGCTCCCTGATGCACCCTTCAGATATCCGGGTGAAGGAGGACATCCAGGAGGTAAGAGCCAGGCTAGGCCTGGGGCACTGAGGGCTCTGAGGAGGCAGCAGGGAAAGGGAGAGTGTCCTAAGCCTGCTGCTTCTGATCTGTGGGCAGCCTGAGCTGCTGAGCAGGGGAGAGTCACAGTCTTGGGGTTTGTTTTGGATGGATGAAACCCTTCAGATCATGGAGCCCAGCCCTGCACCCAGCACTGCCAGGGCACCACCAAACCATGGCCCTCAGCTCCACAGCTGTCAAACCCCTCCAGGGATGGGGACTGCACCACTGCCCTGGGCAGCCTGACACAGGCCTTGGCAACCCTCAAGGGCAACAAATTGTTCCTCATGTCCAACCTAAACCTCCCTGGGGCAGCTCGAGGCCCTTTCCTCTTGCCCTGGCACTTGTCCCTTGGCAGCAGAGCCCAACCCCAGCTGGCTGCAGCCTCCTTGCAGGGAGCTGCAGAGAGCCAGAAGCTCTCCCCTCAGCCTCCTTCTCTCCAGCCTCCACACCCCCAGCTCCCTCAGCTGCTCCTCACCATTGCTGCTCTCCAGACCCTTCCCCAACTTTGTTGCCCTTCTCTGGGCTTGCTCCAGCCCCTCAATGTCCTTCTAGGAGTGAGGAGCCCAAACCTGACCCCGGGATTCCAGGTGTGGCCTCAGCAGTGCCCAGTCTAGGGGACCATTCATTCCTGCTGGCCACACTCTTGCTGATCCAAGCCAGAAGGTGTCCCCGAAGTCTCTGTCCCAAGCACAGCCTGCCCACCATGTCTCAGGCAATGCTGAATCTTCCACTGTTAGCCAGAAGTAGCAGAAACAGAAGTTCCAAGCCAGGGGAGAGGTGAAGGCAGCGCTGGGGCTTGCTAGAGCCTGGATGAGCAGCTCAGCTCTGTCCTCAAGTCCTCCCAGGTGGATGTGCTCATCCAGGAAAGCTGGGAGCAGTCATGCCTCATAGAGCCCTGCCCTGTGCCTGGTGGTGCAGCAGGACCTGATCTCCTGGCTTCACAACCCAAGGAGCTTCTCCAGTGCCAAGCACTGGAGGTGAAGCCCAGGGCAAGACAAGCACTGTGCTGGGGCTGGGCTGAGCAGGGCTCAGGGCTGTACCATAGCAGAGCTGCTGCTGCTGCTTCAAGGTGCCAGCCATGGAGACTCAGAGCCAGGCCCCTGCTAGCAGTTGCATTTGCCTGCTTGTCCTAGGTGGACACCACAGAGCAGCTGAAGAGGATCTCCCGCATGAGGCTTGTGCACTACAACTACAAGCCTGAGTTTGCAGCCACAGTGGGCATTGACAACACCTCCGAGACAGGTGAGCTCCTGGCACCCACCACGGTGACATCTGCAACACTGGACCTCAGCTTCTGCAGCCTCCAGCAGGGTTTTGGTCGTGGGAGTGGGTGGCAGTGTTCTGCCTTTGTGGTAGCTGTGCCCACCTCACGTGGGGCAGATCCTCAGGGGTGGGTTAGGAGAGAAGCTGCTTCTCATCACTTGGAGCTGAGGCATCCCTTGAAATTCATAGAGTTGTGGACTTGATTAGGCTGGGAGAGACCTTGGAGATTGTGGAGTTCCCAACCCTGCACCCAGCCCTGCCAGGGCACTACCAACCCGTGGCCCTCAGCACCACAGCTCCAGGGCTTTGGAACCCCTCCAGGGATGGGCACTGCACCACTGCCCTGGGCAGCCTGGCACAGGCCTGGNCCAGCCTGCCTGCCCCCCCCAGCCCTGCCTGCCCCTCAGCACTGTTTCCACACAGGTGTGATCGCTCAGGAGGTGAAGGAGATCCTCCCCGAGGCTGTGAAGGACACTGGGGACTTAGTCTTTGCCAATGGGAAGACCCTCGAGAACTTCCTGGTGGTGAACAAGGTTGGTGGCAGCCAGGAGGGACCCAGGACGTTGCTGAGCCTGGCACAGGGGAGTCAGAGATGGAAATGGGAAGGGGAAAACTGCAGTGCCTGGGAGGTGCTCCTGGGCTGGCAGCTCCTGCACGAATTCCATCCCAGGCTGGTTTGCAGAGGTCAGGAGCAGCTCTGGGCAGGCAGCAGGGGGGCCCTGGCCAGGGGCTGCTGCCAGGGGTAGCGACCCCCGCAGGAAGGGCTCCTGTTGGCAGCCTCCTGCAGGGAGGATTTCAGCAGCAGTGAGCCAAAGTGGCTGTGCCAAGACGACCCAGAGCGTTTGGCTCCCTGACCTCTCCATCACCTGGGCCAGCCTGTGCTGCTCTGGGCTTTGACAGGACAACTTCCACAGCACACCTGAGGGGACAGCCTCCCACAGCCCTCCTGTGCCACACCCCCACAGAGTCACGCAACGGTTTGCGTTGGAAAAGCCCTCTGAGATCATGGAGCCCAACCCTGCACCCAGCACTGCCAGGGCACCACCAAACCATGGCCCTCAGCACCACAGCTCCAGGGCTTGGGAACCCCTGCAGGAACGGGCACTGCACCACTGCTCTGCGCAGCCTGGCACAGGCAGCCCTCAAGGACAAGAAAATGTTCCTCATGTCCAACCTAAACCTCCCCTGGGGCAGCTCGAGGAGCTTGCCCTGTTGCTTGTCCCCTGGGAGGAGAGGCCAAGGCCCTCACTAGTGAGCAGGAGAGGAGGTAGTGCCTCCCACAGGAGCTTCTGTGGAGTGGTTGCTCCGAGCACCAGCCCAGCCTGCAGCCTGCNTCAGCTGCTCCTCCCCAGCCTTTCCCCACCACTCCAGAGTAGGAGTGTCCAGGACTTGGTGTCTCGTTTCTGGGATCTTGGCTCCCTGCAGTCCACCATGGAGCAGCAGAGCTGTGAGTGTGGCCCTTTCTGCCCCACCTGCCAAGCCCTTGCTGCCCTTTGCCTCTGCACACAGCCCTCCATGGGCCACAGCTCAGCACCAGGAGCTGCTGCACGTTGCAGAGCAGCCTGGCACTGTCAGCTGTGGGGGTCTGCTCCTGTTGAGCTCTCCCAAGAGACATCTGCCTGCTGCTACCAATCATCCACAGTGTCCAAGGTCCTCTCAATGTAGTGCTTTGACCAAGGGCTCCTTGTGGAGATGAGAGCTTTGCATCTGTCCCTTTGGACTGAGGTGGGCATTTTGGGTTAGCACCTGCAGGACACCAACAGGACACTTCAGGGGGACCTCAAGAGCCCAACATTGATTGTTTTGCTTGGCTTTGAGGGAGCCTCACTTGTTCTTGCATCCTGGGGCTGTAGAAACCAGGGTGGGCCACGAGGGCTGGTTCTCTGCCCCCAGATCTGGGTGTTGCGGAGCTTTTTCCCACTTTGGGGCAGGGCATGGTGGCCCAGGTGCCCTGGCAGGGCACTCACCTCTGCTGCCCTGTTGCCTGGCAGGAGAGGATCTTCATGGAGAACGTGGGAGCTGTGAAGGAGCTCTGCAAGCTGACAGACAACCTGGAGACCCGCATTGATGAGCTGGAGAGGTGGAGCCACAAGCTGGCCAAGCTCAAGAGGCTGGACAGCATGAAGTCAACTGTCAGCTCTGGGGCCTTCAGGTGTGGAGGGCACAGGAGCCCAGGGACAGTCTCCTCTTGAGCTTGGTTTGGGAAAGGGGAGGTGGGGAGGAGCTGGTGGGGCCTTGGCAGGTGTTGTTTGGCCTGGGGGGGATCTGGAAGGAGCTGAGGTGGGTGAGAGGAGAAGGTTGCTGTGCAGACAGAAGGGGTTGGGAAAGACCTCTAAGATCATCAAAGTCCAACCCTCCACCCAGTGCTGCCATGGCCACTGCCATGTCAACAGCCTGCTCTGGCAGCAGCCCAGCCCAGCTTGCTGGGAGGATGTCTCCATGTTTGGCTTCCTCGAGGGCAAAGAGGTTTATCCTCCTTCCAAACTCATCTGCTTGACCCGGGTCACCTCGAGGTGCTTCTGGGGCTCTCTGGGCACTGTGCTACCTCCCAAGCAGAAGAAGAGGCCAGGGTCTGTGGCTCTCATGACCACAGAGTCACCTTTTGTCTGGCTGGAAAGGGCTCTGGGTGTTCATTCCTGCTCTCTCTTGCAGCCAAACAGGGAGCCAGTTCAGCCGTGCAGGAAGTGTGCCCCACAAAAAGAGGCCCCACAAAGTGGCCAGCAAGGTAAAGAACCACTTCCAGAGGAGCAGTGGTGCATGGAGAAGGCGACCTGTCTGAGGAAAGTCATCTCCATCCTCCTTCTGTGCTTTTTGGCACCTCTCTGCTCCCATCTCCATTATCTCCTTCCTTTTTGTCCATCCCTAGTGAAGATCTTTCTGCTCTGAAGGCAGTCAGAGCTTGCCTGGGATGAGCTGGGTGGGATGTGTGCACAAAGCAGAGAGCAGTGGGCCCTGAGCTGAGACCCCCAGCTCTGAGCTTTCTTCCCTTGCAGTCGCCCTCGGTTGTTGCGGAGCAGGCATGCATCAGCCAACGCTTCCTGCAGGGCACCATCATTGCCCTGGTCATCATCATGGCCTTCAGGTGAGCCCAACAGCAGCACTGCTGCTGCTCCTGTCTCCTCCATCCACAGGCTGTGGACCTACAGCTTCTTGCAGGGGCTGAGATCCCCTGGAAGCCAATCAGTGCTGTGACATCTCACCAGAACCCAGAGTCCCAGCAGGGTGGGGTGGGAAGGGAGCTCTGGAGATCCTCCAGCCCAAGCCCCTGCTCCAGCAGGGCACCCACAGCAGCTTGCCCAGCAGCACAGTGCCCAGGGGGGTTGGAAGCTCTCCACACAAGGACACTCCACAGCCTCTCTGGGCAGCCTGCTCCAGGCCTCCAGCACCCTCACACCAAACAAGCTTCTCCTCAGCCTCACATGCAACCTCCTGCCTGCCACTTTGTGCCCTCTGCCCCTTGGCCTGTCCCTGGGCACCACTCACAAGAGTCTGGCCCCAGGCTCTTGCCCCCCACAGCTCCTTTAGCTATTGCTGAGCACTGAGCAGATGCCCTCTGGGGCTGCTCTTCTGCAGGCTCTCAGCCCCAGGGCTCTCAGCCTTTGCTCCTCCCAGAGCTGCTCCAGGCCCCTCAGCATGCTCAGAGCCTGCACTGGACTCTCTCCAGCAGTTCCCAGTCTGTGCTGAACTGGGGAGCCCAGAGCTGGGCACAGGACTGCAGCTGTGGCCTGGCTGGGGCAGAGTAGAGGGGAAAGACAACCTCCCTTGCCCTGCTGGGCACACTATCTCCATGCCCCTCCCTGTCCCCCTTGCCCACCCTCAGCCTGTCTCTCTCTGCAGTGTGGTGTCCATGTCCACTCTCTACGTGCTGAGCTTGCGCAGTGAGGAGGACCTGGTGGATATCGATGGGTGAGTGCCTCTGGCCCTGGGGGAGGCTGTGGTGGCCTGGGGAGTCTGGAGCTCAAAAGCAGCTTCTGTGAGGTTACTGAGCACTGTTCCAGTAAAGCTGCAAACCCAGCCCACCCACACGGCCAGCCCTGTTGTCAGGCAGATGACTTGGAGTGAGGAGGGCAGGACACAGAAGACACTGAAGTGAGATGATGCTTGGCTGCTCTCAGTGAGCTTTGAGGGCCTCTTCAGCTGGACTAAGCCAGCATCAGCCCACTGGTTGCAGACCAGTCTGGACTAGGCAATAGCTGTGCTCTGCAGGCACAGAGGGCAGTGAGGAGCTGGCCCTAGCCTGGGCAGTGTGCACTGGGCAGCTGGTTCTGCCCCACCTCACCCCTCCAGCAACTCCTGTCACCAGATAATGAGTCTCTTTTTCTCTTTCTCCTTCCCTCTTCTGTTTCTCTCCATCCTGGTCTGGTTCCCCTGCTCATCCAATCCATTCTTCTTCCCACTTGGCCTTTCGTTTTCTCATTCTCATCTTTCCATATCCAATATCTTCCGTATCCTCCTTCATTCCCCTCCCCTGCCATGTTGTCTTCATGCTCTACCATCTCACTTCTCCTTCCCCCCTTCCCTCACCGTCCTGCAGCTCCTTTGCTGTGCCCACTGCCTGTCTCCTGGCCCTCTTCCGGCACAGGGGTCCTGGGGTGCCGGTCGCGCTCTGTCCACGGTACGTGACCTTCCCTTCTCCCCTTGTTTGGTAGCTGCAGCTTCTCTCCATTCCTCCTCTTTCTTCCATCTGCACCCCAGAAGACCAAGAATCTGCAGTAACATTGACAGCAAAGGGATGTGGATGTCCTTCAGCAGGTGGGATCCAGGAGGAAGGATTATGGACCCTGTCAATAAGGAGTTAGGAGGTTGAGGAGCCACTGAAGCCGAGGGTGGAGAAAGGAATTGTGTGCTCGAGGTGGAGCAGGAGGAGGCAGTTGGGAAGGAGTGGAGCAATGAATCCCAGAATCCCAGCATGGGGAGATTGGAAGGGAGCTCTGGAGATCCTCCAGCCCAAGCCCCTGCTCCAGCAGGGCACCCACAGCAGCTTGCCCAGCAGCACAGTGCCCAGGGGGGTTGGAAGCTCTCCACACAAGGACACTCCACAGCCTCGCTGGGCAGCCTGCTCCAGGCCTCCAGCACCCTCACACCAAACAAGCTTCTCCTCAGCCTCACATGCAACCTCCTGCCTGCCACTTTGTGCCCTCTGCCCCTTGGCCTGTCCCTGGGCACCACTCACAAGAGTCTGGCCCCAGGCTCTTGCCCCCTACAGCTCCTTTAGCTGCTGCTGAGCGCTGAGCAGATGCCCTCTGGGGCTGCTCTTCTGCAGGCTCTCAGCCCCAGGGCTCTCAGCCTTTGCTCCTCCCAGAGCTGCTCCAGGCCCCTCAGCATGCTCAGAGCCTGCACTGGACTCTCTCCAGCAGTTCCCAGTCTGTGCTGAGCTGGGGAGCCCAGAACTGGACCCAGGACTCCTGCCGTGGCCTCAGCAGCAGTTCATCATGTGTCACATCTGCCTTACCCTCAGGAGACACTTGTGGTGCCCTGAGCTCAGGTCTTGGTAGCTCCAGTGAAAAAGCTGGGGTTAACCTGGGTGGGACCAGACCCACCCTGTGTGTTTCTGGAAAGCAAGGTGAGGAACAGTGTCTGTGAGACAAGGAGCACCCTTCCTGAGGCATGGTGAGGACTCGGAGCCTGTTATTGCTCAGCATCTTTAGACCAGAGCACAGAAATCCACTCTGGAGATCACTGTTGGAATCCAGTCCAAGTACACCTTGTGAGCATCAAGGGAGCACTGCTGGTGTCCTCTGGACCAGCTGGGACTCATCCCTGCCAGATGTGGGACTGCCACACCACCTGCTGTGCCATTCTCCTGAGTGTCCCTCTCCTGCCTTTGCTTTCCAAGCCCGTTCCAGGCTTTGCTCCTCCTCTCCCCCGAACCCCCAAACCTCCACTCCTGCCCCACACACTTGGTCCCATTGAGCCCACTCACTGCCACAGCCACCTCCCCACGTGTAAGTGGCACCATCGTGCCCCATGACAGAGGCTGTCACCATTTTCTCCTGCTTTCCAGGTCAAGCCAGAACCTGGACAAGACCCAGCTGGTGCGCTCCACTGCCGCGTCCAACAGGGCCAGCAGCAGGACCCCACCACACCCTGGTAGGTGTGGCAGGAGACCTGGCAGATGCACCCCGTGCTGGGGGGTGGGGGGAAGGCTGGTGAATGTGGCTGCTCCTCCCCATAGAGTCACAGAGTTGTTTGGGTTGGCAAAGCCCTCTAAGATCACCTGGTCCAACCATCAGCCCAACTAAACCATGTCCCCAGGTGCCACACCTACACGTTTCTTGAACACCTCCATGGTGATGATTCCTCCACCACGACCCTGGGGCTTGCTGGTGTGGTGCTGTCTTCATGCTGGGGCACCCCAGGAGGCTAGCTTTGTGGAAGGGATGGGCTTGGCAGTGTTTGGGTAGTGGATTGGGTGATCTGGGAGGCCTTTTCCAAGCCTGATGGTGCTGGGGGTGCTGCTCCTCTGGGCTGCCTCTCCCCATGACTTGCTCCACGTCTGCCTGCTGTTTGTCCTGCAGTCACAGGAGATACTCATGGTGCAGTCCCCAGCTCACCTGGTCACAGCCTTCTAGCCTGCTTCAGCCCACCATGTTTCTCCACCTGCTGCTCTGCTGCTCCCTCCAACACCTCCTCCCTTGCCCTGGCTGACCCCAGCCCCACACACGCCGCTAACCGGACAGGTATGTACCAGCCCAAGCACCCCGGGGGTGCTGGCACCACACCAAAGCCTCTCTCACTGTTGCTTCACCTCACAGCCCCAGGCTAATCTCACTGCTACCTCCTGAGTGTGCCTGGTTACCTCCACACCTGCTGCCAGGGTTGAGGTCTCTGCCAGCAGACAGCTTCAGAGCCAGCCAGGCCTTCACTGCCTTTGTGGTGTAGTTCAGACATCCCTGAGCAGTGCTCCTCAGTGACATGGAGAGTGGCTCAGAGAGGCTGCAGATGACACCAGGCTGAGTGGTGAGGTTGAGGGATGTGATCCACCCAGAGGGACCTGGAGAAGTGGGACTGTGTCAACCTCGTTTGAGGTTCAACAAGTTCAAGGTCACTGACATGGGATGAGGCAATCTTTGATACCAGTCCAGGCTAGGGGCTGGAGAGCAGCCCTGTGGAGAAGGACCTGGGGGTGCTGGGGGGTGGAAAGCTGGAGCTGAGCTGGCTCAGAAGCCAACCATGCCCTGGGCTACTCCCCAGCAGTGCGGGCAGCAGGGGCAGGGAGGGGATTCTGCCTCTCTGCTGAGCCCCCAGCTGCAGTGCTGGGGCAGCTCTGGAGTGCTCAGCACAGACAGGGACCTGCTGGAGCAGGGACAGAGGAGGCCACAGCAGTGCTTGCAGGGCTGGCAGGGCTCTGCTGTGAGGCCAGGCTGGCAGAGTTGGGATGGTTCAGCCTGGAGAGGAGAAGACTCCAGGGAGACCTTCTGGTGGCCTTTCAGTGCTTACAGGGCCTGAGGGGCAGAATTTTGAGCAGGACAATTGTGAGGACAAGGGGTGAGGGTTGTAAGGACAAGGGATGAGCAGAGAGAGATTCAGAGGAGAGGAGGGAGAAAATTTTGACCTTAGGGAGGCGAGAGCCTGTCCCAGGTTGCCCAGAGAGGTGGCAGCTGCCCCATCCCTGGCACCACTGCAGGTCAGGGTGTTTGGGGCTTTGGGCACCCTGCTTTGGCTGGGGCTCTCCCTGCTGGCTGCAGGGGGCTGCACTGAATGACCTTCAAAGATCCCTCCCACCCAAATCAGTCTGGGATTTTATGCTCAGGAGTCAGTGGGGCCTGGGGAAGGACTTTGGACCTGTCTGCTTTGCCACCACAAAATCCTGAGGGGGCTACACTGGGGCTGGCCCCAGCAGCTCTGCCTCACAGTCTGACCTCATTCCTCTGTTTGCTTTGAGCAGGGTTCTGACCATCCAGGAGCTGCTGCCTCTTGGCTGCCCAAGCAGGGCTTCTGCAAGGTCACTTGCTCCATCATCATCACCACTGCTGCACCTCAGGCAGTCACTGCAGGGCTGTAACACCCTTGGAGCCATCTCTTAAGCTTCCTTGGACACCATGCCCTGAGCATGCACTTGTGTCCCCTCTTTGTCCCCACAGCCTTCTCCAGCTTCCCATTCCTGCCCAGACTCCACCAGTCCCTTCAGGCACAGGGACTGGGGAGGCTCAGAGGGGTAGTGTGGAAGCTGACATGGGGACGAGATGAGCCCAGAGCTGAGAGCTCTGGAGGTCAGAAGGCTCTGCCAGTCTCTCTCCCCCTCTCAGCCCAACCCTTCCTCTTCTCCTTGCTTCCCCAGACCAAAGTCACACCTCGCTGCTACCGGCGACAAACATCAAAGGCAAATCCAGGGGCAGCACCGGCAAAGCCAACTCCTACCCCAAGTGGCCAAAGACTCCTGACAGGTCTCAGAGCTTCGGCAGCCCCAATGCCAGCCCCTCTTCCCCCTTCACCCACCTCCAGGCCAAAGCCAAGTACGTCTCCAACCTGTCGCTCTCCCGCAGCAGCTCCCCGCTGGGGCTGAGCCGGCAGCAGCGCAGCCTCGGGCAGGCGGCGAGCGAGCGGCCCCGGCAGGACGGACCTGCCCCGGACGGTAGGTGCACAGCTCCTCCTGCCTGCCCGCACGCCGCCGCACTCCTGGCCCCCTCCTGGGCTGCTTGGCTCCCACCTGTCCTCTCGAACCCCTCGCTGTGTCCTCAGCCTCCAGTCTGCACTGCCAGATTCAACCTCCACCCCTCCAGCCTTCTATTCTCCATCCCTCCACCCTCCTTCCCTCTATCCTTCCATCCCTCTCTCCTTCCATCCCTCCATCCCAACCTCCATCTGGCCCTGCTGGCCATCTCCTAGCTCCCCTTTAGATGGAGTCCTAAACCATGGTTTGGGTTGGGACCCCTGTTCTGACCCCATCTCAGCTTCCACAGTCATTTCTAAGTGGGAGCTAGAGAAAGACACTCCGAGGCTCAGTTGTGCTGGCAGCAGAGAGGAAGGAGAGTTGATAGCACGTGTGGCACTGTCTGGGGCACCTCTTCTCCTGGTTCTCCAGGCCTGCTTAGCATCATGGAATTGTTGAGGCTGGAGAAGACCTTTAAGGTCATCAAATCCAACCCTGCACCCAGCACTGCCAGGACACCACCAACCATGGCCCTCAGCACCACAGCTCCAGGGCTTGGGAACCCTCCAAGGGTGGGCATGGCACCACTGCCCTGGGCAGCCTGGCACAGGCCTTGGCAGCTCTCAAGGGCAACAAATTGTTCCTCATGTCCAACCTAAACCTCCCCTGGGGCAGCTCGAGGCCCTTTCCTCTTACCCTGGCACTTGTCCCTTGGCAGCAGAGCCCAACCCCAGCTGGCTGCAGCCTCCTTGCAGGCAGCTGCAGAGAGCCAGAAGCTCTGCCCTCAGCCTCCTTCTCTCCAGCCTCCACACCCCCAGCTCCCTCAGCTGCTCCTCACCATTGCTGCTCTCCAGACCCTTCCCCACCTTTGTTGCCCTTCTCTGGGCTTGCTCCAGCTCCTCAGTGTCCTTCCTGGGATGAGGAACTCAATGTCTTGAAGCAGTCAGACCCTGTCTCTAATGACAGGGTGATGAAGAACACAGGTCTCGGTGCCAGGGGTCCCTTCTAGCTCTTCCCAGCTGCCAGCCCTCTCCTCTCCTATTCCTAAAGAGCCTCTTCTCCCACCTGCAGGGCCAAGCCCAGTGCTGCTCTCTATCCGGATCATGGAGATCAACATGGCCATCCAGGCCCAGTACTGTGCAGCTCCAGATGCCTGCAGGTGAGCAAGGCAGGGCCATCTGGCAGCGTTTTGGTGGAAGCAGCACTCTGCAAGCTCCAGGAGAAGCATCTCCTGGAGCCTTGGGCCATTTTGTGCCACCACCCCGAGGCAACTTGTGCTGCTCCTTGGGCAGGAGGTGCTGGAAGGCTGCATGTGGTGATGAGCTGGTCCTTGGGACCTAGCCTGGGAAGTCCTCCTCATTGAGAGAGCCTTTGAGTCCTGTCCTGGTCACCTCACAACCACCTGCAATGCTGGGCAGGGTCTGATGTTCTCTTTTGCTGTCCCTAGGGCTGGAAGCTTCACCTACCGCATCCCTGTCAACCAGCTCACAGCAGTGAACACCAACCTGACCCTGGAGATGAAGTGAGTGGACCAGGGCTCAGCTGTTTGGTGCTTTGGTGCCCGTGAAGTTAGCTGGATCCTGTGCCACGTGGCCATGGTGCCTTCTGCCTGAGGTGGGGAACTGGTGGCTGTGGTCTCACCATGTCTTGTCTCCACAGCTCCTCCTCAGCTGTGTCCATCTCCCTTTGTGGCCTCACCTCCAGTGCCCCCTGCCAGGATGCTGTGAAGATGAACAGCTCCACCAATGCTACAGACACACAGGTGAGGAGGAGGAGGAGGTGTGGTGTGCAGTGTCATGGTGAGGCCACATCTGGAATATTGTGTCCAGTTCTGGGCCCCTCGGTCCAAGAAGGACCTCAGGGAAATGCTTGGAAGAGTTCAGCAGAGAGATGCTGAAGGAATTGGAACATCTCTTGTGAGGAGAGGCTGAGGGAGCTGAGGCTCTGTGGCTTGGAGAGGAGGAGCCTGAGGGGTGAATGTTTATAAAGATGTGCAGGGTGAGTGTCAGGTGGCTGCAGCCAGGCTCTGCTGGNTGGGTGATGCTGCCCTGGCAGGAGTCGGAGTGGAAGAGCTTTGGAGGTCCCTTCCAGCCCCTGACACTCTGTGGTTCTGTGATCAGTCCCTCCAGAGGGGTCTGCAGCAGCCTGGGCAGGGGGAGCATCCGTTTGGTGCTGGGCCCTGGTCTCAGCCCAGCTGTTGTGTTCTTGCCCAGGAGACGTGGCACCGCTGGCCCCTCGTGATGATGTCCTTCCAGGAATTCACCTACCACTTCCGAGTGGCACAGCCAGTGAGTGACAGCACTGCTTTGTCTGCCCTCCTGTCCCTCTTGTCCCCCTGCTCAGCAGGAGGGGGAGCAGCAGGACTGTGGTGGGGTTAGCTGCACCAAGAGCCTTCCACAGCCCTCTCTAGCGTGGTCGATGCCTTCTGCAGTTCCAGGACCAGGGCAGGGATTGTTCCCCTGTCCTCCCGTGGCCACGCCTGGAATTTTGGGTTCAGTTTTGGGCCTTTCCACCCAAGAAGGACTTTGAGGGGCTGGAGTGGGTCCAGAGAAGGGTAACACAGCTGGGGAAGGGTCTGAAGCACAAGGAGAAGGGTCTGGAGAATTTCTGAGGGACCCGAGGTTATTCAACCTGGAGTAAAGGAGGGTGAGGGGAGAGCTTCTGGCTCTCTGCAGCTCCCTGCAAGGAGGCTGCAGCCAGGGTTGGGCTCTGCTGCCAAGGGACAAGTGCCAGGGCAAGAGGAAATAGCCTCAAATTGCCCCAGGGTAGATTTAGGTTGGACATGAGGAACAATTTGTCCCTAAGAGTCGTCAAGGCCTGGAAGAAGCTACCCAGGGCAGTGGTGCAGTCCCCATCCCTGGAGGGGTTTCAGCCATGGTAGATGTGGTGCTGAGAGCCATGGATTGGTGGTGCCCTGGCAGTGTGAGTAGGGGGTGGACTGCACAATCTTAAAGGTGTCTCCCAAGCAAACCCATTGTGTGACCCCATGATGTGTCAGGTGGCTCAGGCAGAGCTCCCCCCTTGGAGGACATCTCCCACCCCTCTCTCTAAGCTCTTTTCTCTCCTTCTCCCCCAGGGCCAAGCCAACTGCAGCAGCAGTGCCCAGCAGCTGGGTCACCTTTTCACTGACTACTATTTCCAGTTCTTCTGGCTCTGTGAGTGAGTCCTGGCAGCACCAGTGCCCTCTGGTTGGAGAGAGGAGGGGGACTGGTGTCACTGGGGAGACTCCTGTAGCACCCCTCCTCCACTGTCCCCCAGCCCCACCTCACCCCCATCTGCTGCGTGGAGCTAGTTTGGTCGTGGCTGGTGGTGCAGACCCTGAAGACGAAAAGCAGAGGACAGAGCCCTGAGCCACAGGAACACAGCCAGCTCTGTGGGGACCTCCTGGGCTCACCTCAAACCACCTCCCACCACCCCACGCCACCCCCCAACATCTCTCTCCACCCTTTGTGGGGGACCTTGGTGTCCTCCCTCACTTGCCCTTCCTCTTACGCTGCTGGATTTGGAAGCCTTACTGCTGAACTGCACCTGGACAGCTCTCCCACATCCCAGATGGGAGCTCCATCCCATACTGGCTTGGTGGTCCCAGAGGGGACCCCCTCGGTCCTTCACAACACTGGAATTGCTCACCACTGGAGCCCTTTCCAAGAGCAAAACACTGGACTTTGGCCTGGAAAGGAAGGCTGTGCCTGGACATACTGGAAGTCCTACACTGGAGTTGCTGTTCCTTCTAGTTGATCCCACAGCCCCATTCCATTGAACATCCCCCCTCCTTGGAGACCCCCCAGGACCCACAAACGAGTCGTCCTCTTCAGATGAGAAGCTGCAGCTTCACCACTGGCCCCACCTGTCCTCGCTGGGCTCCGACCCTCTCCAGGTCTGGGTGGGTATCTGGTGGATGGATGGACACAAGCAGCCCACCAGAGGTGCTGCTGAGGCTGTGCCCAGGCCAAGCTCTGCGTGGGGACACTTGCCACCGCCCCGTGGCAGAAGAATGCTGCCCTGGTCACCTCTGTCATGCGTGGTGGGACCCTGCTTCCCCCTCCCCTGGCAGCAGCGTGGGGCTCCCTGCAGCGCTGCCTGCTGTGCCCTGGCTCCACCTAAGACTGCAGAAGAGAGCCCCTGGCCAAGCCTGCTGTGCCCTGCAGAGCAAGGCCAGCTCGCTGGGGACACTGCACATCCCACAGACCCCTGGCAAGCTCTGAAGAGCCTGATCTTGTCCCTCAAGGGCTGTGTGTGGGGCAGGGGGGGTCAGCAGCAACTGGAGACCCTCAGGAAGCAGTTCCCTGGAGTGCCTTGGGGGTGGTTTACTGTTACAAGTTCTTAACTTGCTAAACTACTGAATTCTTCCCTTTTTGTTGGGTGGTTGTTGTTGTTTTACTTTTAAGCTGTCCCAAAACTGTGTCTTTTCATCCTGTCCCCACTGAGCTGCTGGTGTCTCATGTAGGAAACCAAAGCTGGGGGTGGGGGGGTGGCACCCCCAAGCTCCACCCTGAAGCTCGACTGCTGCCAAGCTGGTGGGCACATCAGAGCATCTGCTCAGCACCTTGTGGCCTTCTCCTGTCCTGCCCCAGCACCTCTTGCTAAAGGAGAAGACATGACCTGGAGGCCAAGTTACCGGTGAGGTGCAAACAGCAGCTCCGGAGCAGGCTCCAGAGATGGCTTTAGGGAGCAGGATGCCTTAACCACTGCAGTTCCAGGCTGCATGCAGACAACTGGAACCCAACTGCTTTGTTCCAGGCTCTGGCTGCTGCCTTTTGTTGCACCAGCCCTGCCCTTTGCCAGATGCAGGTTGTGTGGCACCAGCACCAAGGGCTGTGCAAAGACCCTTTTTTTGTTGTTGTTTTAGCCAGATGGAGAGATGAGTCCTGTGGAGGTCTTGTGGGACCCTTCCCCACCTTCTCTCTCGGTTCCTGTGGAGGTCTTGAGGGACCCTTCCCCACCTTCTCTCTCTCTCACCCAAGGAGCAGTTTGTCTTCCTGCCACCCATCCCAAAGCTCATCCCAGCAAAGCAGCCACAGCCCTGCAGCTCCTCGAGGTGTCCCCACGAGCTGGCACCTTGCCCACCACAGGTACTTCATCTGCAGGGTGGTTCCAAGGGCAGACAGCTCTCCCCAGGGGTGTGCCAGAGCTGGGGCAAGCAGGAGGCAGAAGGTGAGCAGGGAGTGCAGAAGGGACTACCCTGAAAGGACCCCAGAGGTGCCAGGGCTTTGGGAGCAGCAAGCAGGAGCAGGGCAGCTGCAGGCTCAGCAGGAGTCTCTGCTGCTCCCCACGATGGGGAAGGAGACCCTCGGATGTAGCTCTGGGCAGCCTGCTCCATGCTCTGCCCTCTGCCTGCCCCAAG
>VWYK01009487.1:0-28102 GCA_013399775.1 Semnornis frantzii | reverse complement strand
GGGGAGTTCCAAGCTGTGGAGAAGTGGTGCTGCAGGTTATGGTTTAGTGATGCCCTGGCAGTGCTGGGTTGAGTGTTGGACTCCATGAGCTGAAAGGTCTTGTCCAGCTCAAACCATTCTATGGCAAGGACTCTCAACCTTGAGGAGCAACCTTGAAAGAGATCAAAGGCAGATCCTGCTTTAACCTCTGGATGATCTCCAGAAGGAACTGGATGGGAGGAAATGGTCTCAAGCTGCACCAGGGGAGGTTTAGGTTGGACATGAGGAACAATTTCTTGCACTTGAGGCTTGTCAAGGCCTGGCCCAGGCTGCCCAGGGCAGTGGTGGAGTCTCCAGTTTGTGGAGTGAGAGCATTGACTGACATCCATAGTTCCCTACTGACTGAAGAACCTCAGAGTGCTGTGGGTCGAAGGCACCCTTCAGGGTCAGCTCATCCAACCCATCCCTGCAGTCAGCAGGGACATCCCCACCTAGAGCAGGTTGCTCAGAGCCCCATCCAGCCTTGTGGCAAGCCCACCAGCAAGGAAGGCAGTGAGCTCAGAAAGGGTTTGCAGTGATGAAAGGGGTCACAGGATTGCTTCAGAACCCACCCGAAACAGCTGTGGGCACTCCAAAGAGGTCCTTTGAGGAGTTCTCCATCCCCCAGCCAGTCAGAGGAGAGTTCACAATCAGCACCAGGCAGAGGGAGCTGGGAAGGGGGTAAGAAAAAAGAAACAAACTTCCCTATTGTGGGGCTGGGAATGAGAGGCTCCATCTCTTTTCAGACATGGGTGGCAGGGAAGAGCATGGAAAAGGAAGCCTAAGTTGGGCTGCTTTGGGAGTTTTTGTTTGAAAAGCAAATTCACCAAGGTTCTGGCCTGTGGCTGGGAGCTTAAAAGCCTTGTAAATAAGAGACTGTGCCACCAGAGCAAGAAGTGAGGTGAAAAGAACCACAAAATAAAAAGTAAAGCACTAATTTGTTTGGGTTAAGTGTTGCTGCCACAGCTTTAATCACTGTATATTGCCAGCAAGCCTCATAGAGTTGTGTTCTTAGCAGGTATTCTTGATGATTTGTTTGTGGGTTGTTTTTTTTGGGGGGTGTACAAAGTGGTTCCCCCCTCTTTTCTTTTTCTTTCACATTTATATTTATATTTTGCTGGATGTTTGTTCCCCCCCCCATTTTTATTGTTTTCATTTTTTCGTTGTTGTTGCTGTTTGTTTTTATTTGGCTTATTTTAGACTCTGTTTTGTGCTGGAGGTAAAGTTTCTCTCCCCAGCCCCCCCAAATAAATATATAAATACTGCTTTGTATCCAAGGATGGCTCCTGGTGTGTTCCTCCCTCCCTAAATATGAAGTTTATAGTTCAGGAACTCAAAAAAAAAAGAAAAAAAAAATCCACACTGGGTCATGAATTGTGTCCAAGCGAGGTAAGAGGAGTCCCAACCTGCTGCTGCTCATCATTGATACATCCTAGGCTCATTAAGGTTGGAAAACACCTCTGAGATCAAATTCGGCTCCTGCCCAACACCTCCAGGACCAGCAGAACATGTCCCAAAGTGCCACATTGAGTCTGCTGGAACAGGGATTGGAAAACAGCTCTCCTTGCACCTCAGAGCTTAAGGATGGGTCTGGAGCCATCAGAAAGCATTCAAGGCTCTGGAGATGCTGAGGGGCCTGGAGCAGCTCTGGGAGGAGCAAAGGCTGAGAGCCCTGGGGCTGAGAGCCTGCAGAAGAGCAGCCCCAGAGGGCCTCTGCTCAGTGCTCAGCAGCAGCTAAAGGAGCTGTGGGGGGCAAGAGCCTGGGGCCAGACTCTTGTGAGTGGTGCCCAGGGACAGGTCAAGGGGCAGAGGGCACAAAGTGGCAGGCAGGAGGTTGCATGTGAGGCTGAGGAGAAGCTTGTTTGGTGTGAGGGTGCTGGAGGCCTGGCGCAGGCTGCCCAGAGAGGCTGTGGAGTGTCCTTGTGTGGAGAGCTTCCAACCCCCCTGGGCCCTGTGCTGCTGGGCAAGCTGCTGTGGGTGCCCCGCTCTAGCTTCTGGATGATCTCCAGAAGCAACAGGATGAGAAGAAACAACCTCAAGTTGCCCCAGGGGAGGTTCAGGTTGGACATGAGGAACAATTTCTTGCCCTTGAGGGTTGTTGAGGCCTGGCCCAGGGCAGTGGTGCAGTCCTCATCCCTGGAGAGGTTTCCAAGCCCTGGTGCTGTGGTGCTGAGGGCCATGGTTTGGTGGTGTCCTGGCAGTGCTGTGTGCAGGGTGGGTTCCATGGTATGAAAGGTCTCTTCCAGCCTAAGCTGTTTTATGGGGAGGACTCTCTCAATCCCTGCTGAAGGGCAGACCCTGAGCGCAGCTTGCCAGGGTCTCCAGTGTGTGGAGCAAGAGCAGTGACTGACATCCAGATGTACCTCCTGACTGCAGAGCCTCACACTGCTTTGGCCTGAAGCGACCTTTTGTGGTCAGAGTTGGACTCGATCATCCTAAAGGTCTTTTCCAACCAAAATGGTTCTGTTCTGGTTCTATCCAGTCCAACCCAGCCCAGCAGTCAGCAGGGACATCCCCCACTAGAGCAGGCTGCTCAGAGCCCCAAACAACCTGCCATGGTTCATAGGAGTCAGTTTCTTCCAGCTTTCACCAGGACTGTGGTCCACCATCAGCCCTTGGGTCTTGTTGTCTGCTCCTCCCCTGAGTCCACCCCACCAGCCACATCCACTGCAAACACCACTGCTGTTCTCATCACTTGAGCAGGATGAGGGGAGAGACAGGTCACATTTGGGGGGAGGACAACCTGACAGAGCTGTGGAGCACCAGGTCCAATCCAAGGCACAGGGATCTCCTGCCAAGTGGTTTGGAAAAGTCAAGTGGAAAAGTAGTGCAGGCAGAAGCCAAGTCATGAACTGAAAGGCAGGTGGGTGACAGAGCCACTTTTATTCAGTCTGGGGCTGGCAGAAGTCACTTGACAGAGCACAGCCCACACCTGGTAAGGGCTTTGTGGTTGAAGTATAAAAGGAATACAAAAAGAGCTGCTGTGGAGCTTCCCATCTAGAACTGGACTAGAGATGGAGGAGTTCAGTGAGAGCATTCCCCAGAGCAAAGTTCTGCTGCTACTGAAGTCACAGGACCCCCCCCAACCCAGACCCATGTACAGTGTGAAGAACTCCAGGAGCTTCCAGCCATTGGGATTCAGGAGGTGCTCCCCCTCCACCCGGGGCTTCAGACGTAGATACCAACCCACAGCAACAGGAAGAGGACACCAAAGCCCATAAAGAGCGAGGCCACCAACGAGATCAACAGCTCCTTGTAGATGTCTCTTGTGTACTTGGTGGAGGTCACCTCGTAGCTGCACTCAAGGGTCAAGGTGATAACGGAAGCAGAGGAAGAGGTGGGGACCTCCCACCCATTCCTATCCCTATCGCCCTTCTCGCTGCCCTACCGCCCCCTCCCGTCTCCAGCCCGGGGATACACGAAGAACCAGGCGGTGAAGAACATGCCGATGGCCAACAGCACCACGGTGAGGTGAGGAAAGACGGCCGGGTTCACCGGGCTGGTGTACCTGCTCATCGCCTCCAGCTCCTGCGGGGACAGGGCGAAGGTGAGCGGCACCATCGGGGGACAGGACGGGGCTGAGATAGGCTCCTGGCCCCGTGTCCCTCCTCCCGCCCCTGACAGCGGCTTCCCGGAGGCTCCTCGCCATTTGATCCCGGCTGCTTTCTGGCCCGGCTCCCGACTCCCGACCGTAACTATTGCCAGCCCCAGGTCTTGGCGCCTCAGCTCCTATCTACGTTTCCCTGTCCCTCCAGTCCCGGCTTCTGGCTCCTGACCGCCACTTCTCAGCCCCAAGTCCTGGCTCCCCAGCTTCTGGCAGCGACTCCTTAGCCCGGAGTTCTCATTCGCCGGCCCCTGACAGCAGCGTGAGAAGGGCTCACCAGCCCCGGCAGTTCCCGGCCCCTGACCCCTGCCTCCCCGTTTCCAGTCTCGGCTCCCACCCCCGAGTCCTAGCACCTCGGCTTCCGCCTGCGGCCTCATGGCTCCCGGCCCCGGCCCCCAGCCTCTGACCGCAGCTTCCCGGGCCCTGACTCCTCCACACTCAGTTCCCGGCTCCCAGCCCTCACCATGCCGCACAGGTACCCGCTCCGCTCCGACACGTCGCCTCCACCGACCGCTCTGCCCGGAAGCGGAAGTGGCGCGTGGAGCGGAGCGTGCCGGGATAGTGGGCGGGGTCAGCGGGAGCCGCTCGCTATTGGCTCAGTCGGCTCCCGGTGGCCTTTGCGGGAGTGGTGGCGGGGGGGAGCTGCGGGGTAACGGCGGCCGGAGGGGTCTGGGGAGGGTTTGGAAGAGGGAAGTTAGCAGGTGGGGGAGCTGCGGGGGGCTTGGGAGGGGGAGAGTGACTGCTGGGGGACGCTGAGGCGGGCGCGGGAGACAGGTAATGGCAGCTGGAAAGGCTGAGGAGGGCCTGGAGGGCAGGTAATGGCAGCTGGGGAGGCTCAGGAGGGACTAGAGGTCAGGTAATGGCAGCTGGGGAGGCTGAGGAGGGACTGGAGGGCAGGTAATGGCAGCTGGGGAGGCTGAGGAGGGACTGGAGGGCAGGTCATGGCAGCTGGGGAGGCTGAGGAGGGCCGTTCGGGGATGATGATGGTGGAGGGGAAGCTGAGGTGGGCCCGGAGTGGGAATGGGGGTGGCTGGAAAGGCCGAAGAGAGGTATGGGGGGAGTATGAGGGTGGCCAGGGTAAAGTGGCAGGGGCCCCAGGAGAGAGATAATAGTGTCTGGGGAGGCTGAGGAGGGCTGTGGGGGCATAGTTGTGGCTGGGAAAAAGCTATCACGGGCTCAGGAGGAAGGGGTAATGGTGGCTGAAAAGGCTGAGGTGGAGCTGGAGGAGGGGGAATCATGGCTGGGGTAGGCTTGGGGAGGGAATTCTGGTGGCTGAAGTGAGATGGGTGGGTACGTGTGGGCTGGGAGAGTTTGCACTGGAAAGCAGCAGGGGGGTAATGGTGAGGCTATGAGAGACTGATTAGAAAAGAGGTTAACAGTGGGCTTAGGACAGAGGATGGGAATGGTGGCTTGGGAGAGGCTGGGGCAGAAAGGGGAGTAATGGAAGTGAGGCAGCTACTGGTGTGCTGGGAGAGAGAGATGTGGGAGGAGAGAGAGGCTAGCAGCAGGGCTGGCTAGGAGAAGCCGTGGGGAGTTAGTGGTGGAAACTGGGTGATTATAATGGCTGGGTTGTGAGAGATAAGGGTGTTAATGATGTGTTGGGGAGGCTGAGGTCAGGGTATGACCAGGGGTAGGGGAGTTAATGGTGGGCTGGGAGAGGCCGAGGCTGGAAGCAGGATCCTGACAGCCGGTGGAGGTCACAACCCATGGGGTAACGGTGTGCAAGGGACCACCTCCCTCTGGTCCCCCCTCCTTATACCACCCCCACAGCCTGGCTGCCAACCCCCAGCACCACCTGTGTCTCGTCTGTGTGCAGAGACTGATCCCAGCATCCTGCGTCTGCTGCTGCCCAGGATGGGAATCCATGGCCTGGCCAAGCTGATTGCCGACGTGGCTCCCGGCGCTGTCCGGGAGAACGACATCAAGGCCTACTTTGGCCGCAAAGTCGCTATCGACGCCTCCATGAGCATCTACCAGTTCCTGATCGCCGTGCGGCAGGGAGCCGAGGTGCTGCAGAATGAGGATGGGGAGACCACGAGCCACCTGGTGGGCATGTTCTACAGGACCATCCGCATGGTGGAGAGCGGCATCAAGCCTGTGTACGTCTTCGACGGCAAACCCCCGACGCTGAAATCAGGGGAGCTGGCGAAGAGGACCGAGCGCCGCGCCGAGGCAGAGAGGCACCTGCAGGAGGCTCAGGAGGCAGGGGAGGAGGAGAACATTGAGAAGTACAGCAAGAGGTTGGTCAAGGTGACCCAGCAGCACACTGACGAGTGCAAGAAGTTGCTAAGGCTGATGGGCATCCCCTACGTGGAGGCGCCGGGAGAGGCCGAAGCCAGCTGTGCCGCCTTGGTGAAGGCTGGCAAGGTCTACGCCGCTGCCACGGAAGACATGGATTGTCTGACCTTTGGCAGCCCTATCCTCATGAGGCATCTTACTGCCAGCGAGACCAAGAAGCTGCCCATCCAGGAGTTTCACCTGAACCGGATTCTGCAGGACCTAGGCCTGACCTGGGAGCAGTTTGTGGACCTCTGCATCCTCCTGGGCTGTGACTACTGCGAGAGCATCCGCGGCATCGGGCCCAAGCGTGCCGTGGAGCTCATCAGGGAGCACAAAACCATTGAGAAGATCGTGCAGCAGATAGACACCAAGAAGTACCCTCTGCCCGAGAACTGGTTGCACAGAGAGGCCCAGAAGCTCTTCTTGGAGCCCGACGTGGTCGACCCTGACGCCGTGGAGCTGAAGTGGGGCGAGCCTGACGAGGAGCAGCTGGTGCAGTTCATGTGTGGGGAGAAGCAGTTCAACGAGGAGCGGATCCGCAACGGGGCCAAGCGGCTGCTCAAAAGCAGGCAGGGCAGCACGCAGGGCAGGCTGGATGACTTCTTCAAGGTGACAGGGTCCATCACCTCAGCCAAGCGCAAGGAGCCTGAGACCAAGGGCTCAGCAAAGAAGAAAGCCAAGGCCAACAGCGCCACAGCCACCAAGGCCAAGAAGGGGAAGTAGGCTGAGCAACCACAGCCCCCCCACGGTTGGTTTCTGTGCTCAAGCAGGAATTTTAGACTACTAAATGGTCTCTATTTTTCTTTCCTGTGTGTTAGTGCTAAGAAGGATGCTGCTCAAGAGCTTCCCACTAGGCTAGGTTAGTCAATCCATAGGAGACCTTGCACAGCAGTAGTGATGCATGAGGCTGGGAGAGAAGAGAGCAGCATGATGGGTTAAAGGGGTGAGGAACAGGGAGAGCTCAGCAGCTGCTTTCCTCACTTTGAGGCTCTGAAGGAGGCCACCGAGCACCAGAAGCAATATCCAGGCTGTGAGTTAAAGGGAGCAGCTCACAAACACCTTCTCTGAGTAAAGAAAGGGGAAGTTGGACAGCTGGAGAGCAAAGTGGGTGCAGACAAGGGGGAGAGCTTTAGAAATGGGAGCTGAGTGGTTTCTCCCTCATTGTACATCCACAGAGAGGTAGTACGAGCAGCAGAGGGGGAAGTCAGGGAGATGTGGATGGAAGTCAAGTCAGAGTTAGGAAGCAGGCTTGAAATAATGAGGTAAGCTCCTCCCCTGAAGAAGGATTTGCAGTGAGTTCTTCCTTCCCTTTCTTTGCTCTAAAATTCTCAGTTGCAAACCCAGCTCCAACCAAGTTCTGCCCTCCTCAGACTGGTTCAACCTAGCACAAGCTAAGCTGAGACTGCAACTCTCCAAAGCCTCAAATTTCCCCCCCTAAATTCTATTTCAAAAGACAAAGGTCAGGAAATGTTGAAGGGAAGCCTCTACACTCCCTGAGGCATTCTTCAGTGGTGGTACACACAGAGACAGGTCCTAGACCAAGGAGAAAAAGAAAATAGTGCCTCTTTTCCCCCCTTTTTTTCCTGCTTTATTCTTTATTTTGCATAGTGTTTTTTTTCCCTTGTCAAAGCCATGTGTTGTGGTTTGGAATAAAATCTATAAACCAAGATGATGTCCCTCATTCTCTGGAAGAAGGTGGTTTAAACCTTGCTGCTTGAAGGCTCCACAGGTGTACCCTAGTTTTTGAAAGAAGAAGCTGCCAACAGCCAACAAATCAAGCATGGTTCTGAATACAAGAAATTTGAGGGCTTTAGGTGTTTTGTAGGCATGAAAGATCTGAGGGCCAGCCCTGAGAAGGTATCATAAGAAGCTGGGCTTGTTCCACTGGGGAGTTCCATTAACAGTACTAAAATAATCCTGATTTTAAAACCACCTCTGGAATATTCTTAGGTGTATGGTGTTAGGTGCACCCAAGGGCAAGAGCTGAGTCCTGTGCTTGGGTCACAACTCCATGTGAACCTGCCTCTCCCAGCTGCTTTAGGAGCAGCAGCAGATGGGAGTAAGATTTCTTCTCTTGGCATGGAATTCAGCCTGACTGAATGCACCCAACTATGGAGAAGCATTTTTCCCCCTCTTGTTTTCTCATCATGATGGTGTTTAAGTGACATTTCCCCCCCCAGACTATTCCCCAGAGGTCCCAGCCAAGGGATGCTTGCAGAACCTCTACTCTCCAAAGCAAAGCCAATTGCCTGTAACCTACAGGCCTTGAACACTAAGAGAGAAAAGGAGGGGAGGGGGGAATTATCTGTCCCTTGGAGTAGTTTGCACATCTGAGTCAGCCCAGACAGTGGGGGGTGGGATGCTGTTGGTGTTTCATAGCTAAAGTAACTGCTGACTGCTCCCAGCACAATGCCTTCTGGATGGCCACAGGAGCCATGAGCACTGTGGTCTTCTACCAATAATCCAAAGGGATTTTTTTGCTCAGAGGTAAGAGGCTGTGTGGTGGATAACAGAGCAGAGCAAAACCCACCCAGAGCCACAGGGAGGGGGGTGGTGGGAGATGCCCCCCAGACTTGCCCTCCATGACATCCTTGGCTCACCTTCACCTTGACACTGGAGGCTTTGGCTTTGCACTAAGAGCTCTTTGTACAAAAGCATGATGCAACAGGGCAGCAAGAACCAGTTGCTCCCCAAGGGAAGGCAAACTGGGAGATGAAGGTGGCCACAACATTGGGTAGGCAACAGCTTCACCCATAGGGAATGGTCCCACTGCACCTGAGCAGAGCAGCAGCTCCCACTGAGGGCCTAGGGGACACCAAGGAACAAATTGGAGGCAGGAAAGCTGAAGAACAAAGCAGGAGCAGGACCAATTAGAGCTCCAGCACAGCTTGCAAAGTGCTCAAAGACCCATGGCTGAGCTTAAATAGTGCCCCAAGTCCTGAGCAGGAGGCATGGGTGGAGGCTTCAGCTGATGCAGTCTGTGGGAGTTCTGGTGGTTGCCTTCCCTGATGCCTTAAGGAGAGGGGAACTGGGACCTTTCCCCCTGCCCAGTACCCTGAATCTACAGCACCATATCCTGCTTCCTCTGGTGCACTGCACAGAGCTGGGGAAGGGGGGGAGAACGAAGGGTCTCTCCCCCAGAGCAAGGTGCTTCAGCTGTCACAGCCTCTGTCTCGGGTTCCACCCAGGTGTCTCCAAGCAAACTGCATCAGGAAGTTTGATAAAAGCTCAGGAGCAGTTCACTCACTCGCAGCCGCCTTTGCCTGGTTGCCATTCACTCCTCTTTGGAGGCCATGGTTTGTGAAGGTGCTGGCTTGGGACCATCATCTTTACTGGCTTGGTCGCTGCACAGGGCACACAGCTCCTTCCAGAGGTTCTGTAGCTGATTAAACATCAGAGATGTGTCTCAATTCTCCACCAAAACCCTCTTTGCCTGTTGGTCTCTTCCACCCCAGCCACGACAGAAGGGTCATAACTCAGTGGAAATGCCACCCAGCCCCAAACAGAAAAGATGAGCAGGTGTAAGGTGGTCCCAGGGAGGCTTGGGTTGGTTCTGCAATGTGTCAGTGAATGTGGGCACAGCTCCACCAGGGCTTGGTGCTTTCTGGTGGCCAGTCATGGAATGGTTTGGCTTGAAGGGACCTCTCAGGCTCATCCAGCCCAACCCCCTGCAGCCAGCAGGGACAGCCCCAGCCGGAGCAGGGTGCTCAGAGCCCCAAGCACTCTGACCTGCAGTGGTGCCAGGGATGGGGCAGCTGCCACCTCTGGGCAACCTGGGACTGGCTCTCACCACCCTCAGGGTCAAACATTTCTCCCTCCTCTCCCTCTGTCTGTTCCAAACCATCCTCCCTTGGCCTGTCACAACAGACTGCTCAAATCTGTCCCCAGCTTTCTTCTCTGCCCCTTTTAGCACTGAAAGGCCACCAGAAGGTCTCCCTGGAGCCTTCTCCTCTCCAGGCTGAACAGCCCGAACTCTGCCAGCCTGGCCTCACAGCAGAGCCCTCCCAGCCCTGCCAGCACTGCTGTGGCCTCCCCTGGCCCTGCTCCAGCAGGTGCTTGTCTGTGCTGAGCACTGCAGAGCTGCCCCAACACTGCAGCTGGGGGCTCTTGGTTCTTCTGATCCATTACTGAAGGCTCACACAATTAAACTGAAGCAGTTTGCAGTGGCACTTCACTGTCCTCAGTCTGGGGAGCACTCTTCTCCAGTGCTGCCCAGCCTCTGCCTGCTGTGTCACCTCCTGGTCTCCAGTAAGAGCAGTAAGGACCAACAAGCAACACTCCTTCAGTACCCCCAACGTGCTGAAGAGCCTCAAATGCCCTTCCAAAACCTGGGTAGGTGTGGCACCAGCTTCCTCACCCACACCCTCCTCAGTGCCCCCTTCACCTCCTTGTCCTCAGGCTGTAGATGAGGGGGTTGAGGGTGGGAGTGAGGATGGTGTAACGCACTGAAACCAGCCTTGCCCTGTCCCTGCAGCACACGGGGCCAGGCTGCAGGTAGGCGACCACCCCTGGAGCATAGAAGGTGGTGATGGCGACCAGGTGGGAAGTGCAGGTGGAGAAGGCTTTCAGCTTTCCCTTGGCCAGAGGGATCTGCAGGACGGTGTGGAGGATGCAGGTGTAGGAAAGCAGAATCACCAGGAAGGAGCTGAGGATGTTGAACCCAGCATGGGCAGCCTGAAATGTCTCATTCAGGCAGGTGTGGGAGCAGGAGAGCCGCAGGAGGGTGGGCAGCTCACAGAAGAAATGGTTGATGTTCCTGGCTTGGCAGAAGGACAACCTCCCTGCCAGGACAGTGTGCATCAGGGAGCTGAGGAAGCCCACAGTGTACACCAGCACCACCAGGCTGCAGCAGCTCGCCCTGGACATGGTGGTGGCATAGAGGAGAGGCCTGCAGACAGCCACGTAGCGGTCGTAAGCCATCACCCCCAGCAGGAAGCTCTCGGAGATGATCAGAGCCAGGTAAAGATACATCTGGGCAAAGCAAGCCAGGAAAGATATGTGGCTGCTTCCCAGCAGGAAGGTCTGCAGGGCTTTGGGGCTGACGGCAGAGGAGAGGCAAAAGTCGATGACAGATAAATGGGTCAGGAAGAAATACATGGGGGAGTGGAGCTGGGGGTCAGTGCTGATCAGCAGCACCATGCTCAGGTTGCCCAGCACCGTGCAAACATAGAGAGACAAGAAGATGTTGAAGGTGGTGGGTTGGAGCTCTGGGACATCGGAGAAACCCAAGAGGATGAAGCCAGACAAGAGGGTCAGGTTTTCTCCAGCCTGTAGGTGCTGTGGAGCCATTCTCCAAGGGGAATCGGCATGGAAGAGCAAGGAACAGGTGAGATCAAACCCTGAGGGAGAAAGAACCAAGGGTTCATCTGTAAGTGGTGGAATCTGGGGGGGGGGGGTGTTACACAATATTCCTGCTTTTGGCTCCAGTTTTGGGATCAGTGAGGTGAGGGAGCTCATAGCACCTCCGTATGTTCAAAGAGGATGATCCTGCTGTGGTTTGTCTATGTTGTATTGATGGTCCACCAAAAAAAGAACCAAAACAAAAAAAAAAAAACAAAACTCAGGAAAATATTTCAAATCAAGTGTAAAAAGGCAAATTAACGTGGAAGAAACAGGAATAAAACCAGGTGGATTGGATTCTCACCACCAATTTTTGGATATTCTGAGAGGGTTTTGTCTCTCTGTCCTTCTTTAGGGCAGATCCCTCCCCCGGTAGAATAAACTCACCACCACAGGGATTTTCCTTGTAAAGTCAGGGAAAAAATGAGAAATTGTATTTCTTATAGTTTAAACCAACTATAACAGTATAGGGAGAATATAACTACTGCAGGAACAGAGTAACCTGAAGGCAGATGGGGTAGGGGTCAGGTGGTGGCAAAGCAGCCAAAGCAGCAGCAGGGGAAGGTAGCAGCAGGCACAGCAGAAGCAGCAGAAGCAGCAGAAGCAGCCAGGGGCAGGTCGAAGCTGTGCTTGCATACATAAAGCTCTTGATGCTCCAATGAAATGATATTAACTTATCCATTGTTGCCATTCTATGGCCTATCCCTGCCATGTTCACCTCTCCACTCAGAGCTTCCACTTCTAAGTTTCTCTCTTCTGATTTTTTTTTTATGTCTGAGGTAGGAATCTGACTCAAACTACCACACCTCCAGACTGGATAGGTGCTCTGTGCCCTTGCTACTTCTGGTTCAACTTCTTCTTGCACTTAAAACTGTCACCTGTACTAGTGGGAGGTGTCTCTGCCTATGGCAGAAGGGTGGAACTAGATGATCTTTGAGGTCCCTTCCAACCTTACCATTCTATGATTCTAACTTTTAAGTGCCTCTGATGTAGAGGAACCTTCCCTGCATGTGCTGTGTGGAGTGGTGAAACTGCCTCCAGCCCGGCTCTGCTGTGGCCACAGAGAACCTTTTGCCACCACCTCCAAGCCCCACACAATGCTCTTCAAACAGGTCATTTATAACCTTTTACACCTGCGCCCTGGCTCTCCCCATCTGCCCTCCTTCAGCCCCTCTGCAGATGGATTATCTGATGGAAAATGTCTCCACAGATGGCTGCATCCCAGCTGAGGTGTCCCTAGGTCAGCTGTAGCTGGGGTCAGGGCCATGGGTTTTGAAGCAAACCTCCTCTAACCCGTGCAGGGCACTCCTTGCACCCCAGGGAGGCTCCCAGAGAGCACCAATGGACTTCCTTGAGATGCAGCTCCACCAGGACGTGAGAGAGCTTCTGCTCCTCCAGAAGGGGCTGCATTAGAAGAGCAGAGGAGACTGCAGTGAGTTCAGGAAGGTAATGAAGTGCTAGCGCCTTCAGTCTTGCTCAGCATCACTTGGGGGTGGACACAAAGCTGCAGCTCCATCTGGGTGACTTCATCCCTGAGCCATGGACTCGTACCCCTCAAACACAGATTTCTTTCTCTACTGACAACACCTTCAGCACTGGAGTGAAATGGTTTGTGTCCTGGAGGTGCAATTTTCCATCTCATAGAGACAACCTCTGGTGCCCAGCTCCTACATGAAACAGCAGGCATGGAGAGGACAAGCACAACTTAAACACCTTCAGGGACCATCACATCTGAAACACCTTCAGGGACCATCACATTTTAAACAGCTCCAAGGGCAATCCTGTCCTAAGCAGCTTCAGGGGGCATCAGACCTTAGCTGCAAGGCTGAGGACATGCTCAGCATGAGGAAATAATAACTTGCTAAATAAATGATTGTGGTAATAGAAGCATTCCCAACCTGGCCAGGCACAGAGGGGACCGCTCCCGACCTCAGCCTTTGCAGCTTCTCCTCTCTCAGCTCACAGGGAGGTAGGAGGCTTCGGCCACAGCAACAAAGCAGAAGCATTAATTATAGAATCACAGAACCATTTGGGCTGCAGAAGACCTTTAAGATTATTGAGTCCAAGCGTTCTCTAACCCCACCAAGTCTGATGCTACCTCGTATCCCCCAGCACCACATCTCTGCTAGGGCTGGTTTGGGTTTGGGTTTTTGCAATAATGGACAAAAATTTGAACCCAGAAGGTTCCACCTGACCATGAACTCAGTGATCTACAGAGGTCCCTTCAAACCTCTAACCTCCTGTGATCCCATAATGAGAAGCTTCTTCGTTGTGAGGATTCTGGAGCTCTGTGGCAGGCAATGAGCCCTCTTGGCCAAGGTCAAGGGTCTCCTGGGGAGCGTGAAGAAGAGTGTGGGCAGCAGGGCAGGGGAGCTGTCCTGTCTATCTGGTCTGCCCCAGCCAGGCCACAGCTGCAGTCCTGGGTCAGTTCTGGGCTCCCCAATTCTAGAGAGCCTGGGAACTTCTGGAGAGAGTCCAGTGCAGGCTCTGAAGGGCCTGGAGCAGTTCTGGGAGGAGCAAAGGCTGAGAGCCCTGGGGCTGAGAGCCTGCAGAAGAGCAGCCCCAGAGGGCATCTGCTCAGTGCTCAGCAACAGCTAAAGGAGCTGTGGGGGGCAAGAGCCTGGGGCCAGACTCTTGTGAGTGGTGCCCAGGGACAGGTCAAGGGGCAGAGGGCACAAAGTGGCAGGCAGGAGGTTGCATGTGAGGCTGAGGAGAAGCTTGTTTGGTGTGAGGGTGCTGGAGGCCTGGAGCAGGCTGCCCAGAGAGGCTGTGGAGTGTCCTTGTGTGGAGAGCTTCCAACCCCCCTGGGCACTGTGCTGCTGGGCAAGCTGCTGTGGGTGCCCTGCTGGAGCAGGGGCTTGGGCTGGAGGATCTCCAGAGCTTCCTCCCAACCCCTACCACACTGGGATTTGGTGCTGTGAAGCACGCACAGAGCTAAACCAGTCGAGCCCCAGTGGAAGCAGTGTTGTGAAGTGTGCTAGGGGTTGAGGGATGCCAGACACCAGCAGAGCACTGAGCTAAATCTTCTCACTCCACTTGCACTAGAACTACTTCCAAGCATGCAAGAGAGTCACCAGCTGCAGATATCAACCCTTTCTTTACCTGCTTTACAAGGAGGTGTTGGTAGATGTGGTGCTTGCAGCTCTTTGAGAAACCAGTCTGATGGATTGCAGCCACGGCAGAAGCTGCTGAGCCAGGCTGGGTGGCACAGGGCTTTTATCTTGGGTGAAGAGTGACCTCAGATGTTTATGCTCACTGCTCTCCCTCAGGACCCTCCTCCAGCTGATCACTGTTTTGACCTTCTCGGGTCACTGTGGTAATGATCATGATGATCACTTTGCCCTGCTTGACAAAGTTCCCTCTTGATTCCCAACCCATGCCCTGAATCTTTCTGGCTGCAGCAATTCTCCCACAGGCAGCTCTCCCACAGAGACCTGCCCAGGCTGCCCATGCCACCACCTGGTCCTTTGCCACCCACAGGGAAAGCTGTTTGACCACCCCATGGTGCACTGAAAGGTGCTGAAACAAGCCCAGTGGACTAAGAATCACACAGAATCACAGTAGGTTGGGGGTCTGGAGCAGGAGTCTTGTCAGGAGCAGCTGAGCAACCTGGGGGTGTGGAGGCTGAGGGGAGAGCTTCTGGCTCTCTGCAGCTCCCTGCAAGGAGGCTGCAGCCAGATGGGGCTGGGCTCTGCTGCCAAGGAGTAAGTGCCAGGACGAGAGGAAAAGGCCTAGAGCTGCCACAGGGGAGGTTTAGGGGGGGCATTTCTTGCCCTTGAGGGCTGCCAAGGCCCAGGGCAGTGGTGGAGTCCCCATCCCTGCAGGCGTGTGAGAACTGTGGAGCTGTGGTGCTGAGGGCCATGGTTTTGTGGTTCCCTGGCACTGCTGGGTGAAAGGTTGGGCTCTATGACCTTAAAGGTCTTCTCCAACAAAAACTATTCTGTGATTCCATGTCCATTATAAGAAATCCAAAGGAAGGCAAAGTACTCCACTGACACCTGCTTGGGTAGGCCCAAGCAGCTCTGTGCTGCAGTTGCAGCTCCTCCATCAGAAGGTGGCCCCAGGACACCACCACCTTGACTGCTTGGGGCAAAGGAAGACCTCAACCACCAACTCTTGGGCCCTTTCACTTCAAGTTACATTCTCAGCAGAGGTGTCTCCACTTGCCATGAACATTTTGGTGATCACCACAACACATGATGACCTTAAGTCTTGGTCTAGATCTCATAACACTCCTGGCGTTAAGCTGATGATCCATTTGAAATGCTCTCTCCATAATAACTGATGTTTATTGCCATCATATTTAACAAACACATTGCATAACAACTTTCTGCCCAGGTTCTGGTCACTCTCAGCTCTCAGGATGCAGATGGGAAAGCCTCATCCCTCCTAGGGCACCACACACCCTTGGTTCAAGGAGAAATAGGTTTTCCAACTGTCCTGCTTCCAGGTCTAGTCCCTGCTTCTTCAGGGTGAAATATCCAACCCTCCTTCTTCAAGCTGTGATATCCAACCCTCCTTCTTCAAGCTGTGGTATCCAATTCTTCTTCAAGCTGTGATATCCAACCCTCCGTTGTCAAGCTATAATATCCAACCCTCCTTCTTCAAGCTGTGATGTTTGGCCATCCTTCAAGGTGTAGTATCTTACCCTGCTTGTTGAAGGTGCAGTATCCAACCCTCCTCACCACCTCAGGGCAGCCTTCTCCCTTCAGCTGAGTGGGACCTGTGGGAGGGCAGTGAGGAGAGGACTCTGCCTTTCGCTTTCCTCATGGAGTTCTTCACGTCTGTGTTTCTTAGGCTGTAGATGAGGGGGTTCAGCATGGGGGCTGCAACAGAGTACACTACAGAGATCACCTTATCATGCGGCGGGGAGCGGCTGGAGCTGGGCTGCAGGTACATGAAGAGGGAGCTGCTGTAGTACAGAGCAGCGGAGACCGAGTGAGCGGCACAGGTGGAGAAGGCTTTGCGCCGAGCAGGCACCGAGCGGAGCCTCAAGACGCTGGAGAGGACCAACAAGTAGGAGCCTAAGATGAAGACCGCGGTGCCCAGCACATTGAACCCCACCACGGCGGCAGTGGTGACCTCGCTGAGGCAAGTGGCAGCGCAGGACTGGGCTAGCAGAGGGCGCCCATAGCAGAAGAAGTGATCCATCCTCTTGGGGGCGCAGAACGGCAGGCGGAATATGGAGACCGTGTGGATGGCGGAGCTGACCAGACCGGCGAGGCAGGCACCGAGCACCATCGCCACACAGAGCCTGTGGGACGTGGCCAGCGAGTAGAGCAGAGGCTCCCAAACGGCCAGGCGGCGGTCGTAAGCCATGGCGGCCAGCAGGTAGCACTCGGCGGTGGCGCAGCTGGCAAAGACGAAGAGTTGTGCGGCGCAGCCTGCGAAGGAAATGACCTTCTCTTGCAGCAGCAAGTTCAGCAAGGCTGGAGGGGTGATGGCGGAGGAGTAGCAGGTGTCCAGCAGGGACAAGTGGCTCAGGAAGAAGTACATAGGGGTGTGCAGGCGCGGATCGCTCCGGACCAGCAGCAGTACCCCCACATTCCCGGCCAGAGTCACCGCATAGGCGGCAAGCAGCAGCACAAACCAAGCTGCCTGCAGCTCTGCCCGGCTGGGGAGGCCCAGCAGAACAAGGCCAGAGGTGTCGTTACCGGCGACCATGCTGAAGGCAGAAGCAGTTCCGCTGCTTTAGGTTTCTCTTGGAGTGGGTTGCCCAGAGAGGCTGGGCTCTTCCCCCAGGAACCCAGCGACAGAACAAGAGGACACAGCCTTGAGCTGTGCCAGGGCAGGTTCAGGCTGGGCATTAGGAGGAAGTTCTTCACAGCAGGAGAGATTGGCATTGGAATGGGCTGCCGGGGGAAGTGGCGGAGTCCCCATCCCTGGAGGTGTTTAAGAAGAGGATGCATGAGGCCCTTAGTGCCATGGATTAGTTAATGAGAAGGTGTTAGGTAATAGGTTGGACTCGATGATCTCTTTTCCAGCCTGCTTAATTCTGTGATTCTGAGAAGCTGTGGAACACTTCATCCCTGGAAGTGTCCAGGGCCAGGCTGGATGAGGCTTTGAGCAACCTGGGATAGTGGGAGATGTCCCTGCCCATGGCAAAAAGTTTGGAACTAGATGATTCTTGAGGTCCCCTCCAACTCAAGCCCTTGTCTGATTCTTTCAAAAGCAAATGCTTAAATAGACCCAAATCTGCCAAGAATGTCCCTTTTCATTCATCAAGCATCACTGAAGTCAACAGAAGCTAGCTTCTCTTCTGGAAGACCTCAGCTTCCCTGGGGCAGTCTCCTCATTCAGCCTTGATTGAAGGGATAGAGCACCCTTAGGTCTGCATCTCTAGGCAAGGAAGAACAATCCCACAGCATGCCCAGAAAAGCTTTGTGGCTTTCTCACAGCTCCTCTCCAGCCATTTGCCCACCCAAGGCCACACTTTTCATAGGAGAATGCTGGGGAGATGAAAGAATTCCTCACATTTGGAGTCCTCCCAGCCCAGGGGGAGGAACAAATATCTCTTCCCTGTATCCCAGGAGGATCTTTTCTAGGTGGAAGCGTTGTAAACCATGAAAAACCTCATCTCCTTCTGTGAGCCTTCCCTCATGCAGAGCAACGAGAGGCAGGATCTGTCTCACCTCACTTTGATTTAGATGTTTTGATGGATGCTGAGATGAAAGATCAGTTGAGGCTTGGTTCCTCTGCTCAGCAGCTCCCAAAATCATGCTCTGCTGCAGAGAGCAAAGGCAGGCATTGATGTTTCCTGGATGACATTAATCATGACTTGACAGAGTCACAGATCCCCACTCTGGAGCCACTGCTGTTCGCTGATCCTTTCAGAGGGCTGAGATTCGACCTCCGGCTCCAGACGTCTCATTTCAGCTGTCCCAGCAGCAGCACATCTGCTCTCCTGGTGTTATTAATTGAGATTTAGAGCTGGCTTCTTGCTGTCCACCTCGAGATGCCGGAGGCAAAACGACATCTGAGCTGTCAAGGAGATGCTGGAAGAGCTGTTGCAGGTAATGAGAATCGAGCTGTGTGGCTGAGCCCTGCCCCGGAGGCAGCATCCCCCTGTCCAGATGCAGGCACTGGAGAGCTGACCTGAATTTCACAAGTGTCTGGGCCTCAGCCTCCCTTCTCCTGACTCCACAAGTCAACAGCTCTGGGAGGAGTCAGGTACTGGTTGGACTTGATGGTCTTGGAGATCCTTTCTGTGACTCTATGATCTGAGACCAGAGCACCACAGGGTGCTTTGGGCTGAAGGCACCTCTCAAGCTCATCCAACCCAGCCCCCTGCAGCCAGCAGGGACAGTCCCAACCACAGCAGGTGCTCAGAACCCCAAACACCCTGACCTGCAGTGGTGCCAGGGATGGGGCAGCTGCCGCCTCTCTGGGAGATCTGGGCCAGGCTCTCACCTCCCTCAGTGTCAACAATTTCTTCCTTCACTCTGAATCTCCTCCTTTTAGTTTCAACCCAAGATGGATGTAGCTGTGAACCCCAGCACAGCTCAGCTTAAGTGGAAAACCTTCCTCCAGGGCCTGCTTGAGCCTCATCCCAGCTGAGCACCTCCAGGTCCCCTCCCAGAGGAGCTTGTTATGGTGGCTGGGGATAGCTCTGGCCTTGCAGGGGTGAACTGCTGGAGAAACTGAAATGTGACTGGTGTTGGAACACCACTGTGATTTCTGTTCTCCTGGTGTCATCATGTCCTCACATCAGCCACAAACATCTCTCCAGAGCATGGAAGAGCTCCAATTTCTGCCAAGAACTCCTTGTTCCCTGAGAAATAAAGACTTCTTGGGGGTTGGGGTTTTTTATTAGTCTTAACTTTTTGGGGGTATTTCAACATTGTTGCCTGTTTGGTTTCAAATTCCCTTTCCCCTCTGCCTCTGAGGGCGAATCTCCAGCTGCAAACTCAAGTGATGATGTCCTTGGGTTCATTCTTAACAAACCGCAGAGGGCATCAATTAAAGCAGAGTTTTGCTCCAAAGGCAGAAATTGAGAGAGGGAGGCTGAGACGTGAGAGGACCAAAGTGTGAGATTGTCTAACAAGAAGTGAGGAGGTTCAGTCTAACCCTGCAGTTTGAGCCAGCGGCCTGGATCCAAACACAGATGCAGTTAAGAACTGATGCTTTACTCACTTGGCTGCACAATGTCCCATCAGCCCCCCAGGCTGCATCAACACCTCAGCCTTAATCCATTTAGATCTTGGCTTTACCATCCTTCCTGGGAAGAGCCTTCACAGGAGATGTCTCCCCAAACCCAGCCCATGAATCCTGTTGAGCCTGGAGAAGAGCAGGCTGAGGGGGAGACCTCATTGCCTCTGCAGCTCCCTGAAAGGAGGTTGGGGTGAGGTGGAGTTGGTCTCTCCTCCCTAGCATCGCGTGATGGAACGTGAGGAAATGGCCTGGAATTGTGCCAGAGGAGGTTTAGGTTGGACATGAGGAACAACTTCTTTGCTGCAAGAGTTGTCAGACACTGGCACAGGCTGCCCCTGGAGGTGTTCAAGAAAAGTATGGACATGGCACTCTGAGACGTGGTTGAGTGGCTATGGACTCAATGATCTCAGAGGGCTTCTCCAACCCAAACAATTTTATGGTTCTAAGAGCAGGTTGAGAGGGAATCATCTCCTCATGCATCACTGGCTAAAGGGTCAGGGGATAAGAGGATGGGGGCAGACTTCAGGGTCTTTTCCAGCCTAAATGGGGTGTGCAAGAGAAGGAGCAGGTGGAACATCATTGAAATGTCTGCTTTGCCCTCTAATATTAGACTTAGGATGGAACATCTCACAAACCCACAGGCACCAGAACAAATCTCCTGTGGAGGTTCCAAACTACATTCAATAAAGTGCTGAGAGTGACTCTTCCACTAACCCAGCAGGAAGGGTCATGCCCAGGTGCAGAAGCAGAGCTGGGTATGTCCTGGGCAACAGTGACCACCGGAATGGTTTTCTCTGAGACACAGGAGGAGAAAGCACCACAGAACTGGGAAATTCTGCTCCCTGCAGCCTGCAAGCACTTGTCCTCCTCGGTGGAAATGCTACAGGCTGGATGGAGCTTCCCCTTCCTTGCAGGGAGGTGGGTGGCTTGGGATGGCTTTTGAGGAGTCAAACTGCTGCAGTCACTGAGAAAACACCAATGTCTCTGAGCTCCCCAGTTCAGCACAGACTGGGAACTGCTGGAGAGAGTCCAGTGCAGGCTCTGAGCATGCTGAGGGGCCTGGAGCAGCTCTGGGAGGAGCAAAGGCTGAGAGCCCTGGGGCTGAGAGCCTGCAGAAGAGCAGCCCCAGAGGGCATCTGCTCAGTGCTCAGCAGCAGCTAAAGGAGCTGTGGGGGGCAAGAGCCTGGGGCCAGACTCTTGTGAGTGGTGCCCAGGGACAGGCCAAGGGGCAGAGGGCACAAAGTGGCAGGCAGGAGGTTGCATGTGAGGCTGAGGAGAAGCTTGTTTGGTGTGAGGGTGCTGGAGGCCTGGAGCAGGCTGCCCAGAGAGGCTGTGGAGTGTCCTTGTGTGGAGAGCTTCCAACCCCCCCTGGGCACTGTGCTGCTGGGCAAGCTGCTGTGGGTGCCCTGCTGGAGCAGGGGCTTGGGCTGGAGGATCTCCAGAGCTCCCTTCCAGCCCTACCACACTGGGACTCTGTGTCTGACATGACCCAGGATTTGGAGTCTCCTGGATGAGGACATTCACTTCTGAGAAGGCAGGTTGAAGATCAGGTAAAAAACCCACTGAGAAATCATTTATTGACCAAGTAAGAGCCAAGAGTTCTTACGCCCTAAAGCTCTGGGCCCTTGTGGAAAGAGTTGATTCAGCATAAGGTCTTGCAGTATTACTGCATGTGATGTCCCTGCTTCTGCAGGGTGAGGTCGGAAAGGTGCTGGCATCACCTTTATCACCAAAAGTGTGTCAGAGCCTGGACAGTGGATCTCATATTGTCACTCCTACACACACAGCCCTCTGCACAGAGGTATACATCTCACCAACCACAGGACCAGAGACCTCGAAGATGTCTCAGAATCACCAAGACTGGGAAAGAACCTCCAAGGTCATCAAGTCCCAGGCTCCTACCCAACTCCTCCACAGCCTGAAGTCCCTTGATCTTGCTGATCACAAATTCTCCTACTACACCCTGACCAATGCAAGACTGACTACACAGCAACATCAGATTGCTCAAGGCCTTCTCCAGGCAACCTTTGGGTAGGGTGAAGGCTCCACGGCTCCTGAGATAAACCATCTGTGCAGTCTCCTTCTCTGGAGGCTTTCCAGCCCAGTCTGGATGTGTTCCTGTGCGACCTGCACTGGACTCCATGGTGCTGTTCTGGCAGGGACTCGATGATCTGTGGAGGTCTCCTCCCACCCCTGACATCTGTGAGCCTCTGCCAGGTTTTATCAAGGAGGGTTCAGAGCCTGACTCTGATTTTTTCTGATGTTCTCCTCAGAGCATCCTTCACCTCCTTGTTCCTCAGGCTGTAGATGAGGGGATTCAGCATGGGGATCACCACTGTGTAGAAGACGGAGATGACCTTGTCAGTGTTGAGGGAGTGCCTGGCGCCAGGGCGCAGGTACATGAAGATGGTTGTGCCATACAGCAGGGTCACTGCCGCCAGGTGGGAGGCACAGGTGGAGAAGGCTTTTTTCCTTCCTTCGGCTGAGCGGATCCTCAGGATGGCAAATGAGATGAAGAGGTAGGAGACCAGGATGGCGGAGAGGGTGCCCAGCTCGATGACTCCAGCCAAGGAGAAGAGGATCACCTCGTTGGTGTGGGTGCTGGCACAGGACAGTGCCAGGAGAGGGGGCACATCACAGAAGAAGTGATTGATGACATTTGAGCTGCAGAAGGGCAGCCTGATGATGAAGGTCATCTGCAGGATGGAGTTCAGGACCCCCCCGAGGTAGCATCCCAGCACCAGCCGCAGGCACAGGCTGCGAGTCATGACGGAGGGGTAGAGCAGGGGGTGACAGATGGCCACGTAGCGGTCCAGGGCCATGGCGGCCAGCAGGAAGCACTCGGCGGTCACGAAGACGATGTAGAAGAAGGCCTGCCCCATGCAGGCGGTGAAGGAAATGGTCCTGCTGCGGGACAGGAAGTTGACCAAGGCCCTGGGGGCAATCACCGAGGAGAAGCAGATGTCGACAAGGGAGAGGCTGCCCAGGAAGAAGTACATGGCAGTGTGGAGCCGCCGCTCGCTGCCAATGGCTGCCATGATGCTGACATTGCCCAGGAGGGTGATGCTGTATACGAGCAGCAAGAGCACAAAGAGAACCACCTCCATCTCCACTTGCTCACTCAAACCCTGGAGAACAAACTCAGTCACAGAGCTGTGGTTCTGCTCTGCCATCCAGGGCTCTACCAAGGGAGGAGCCTGAGAATGTGGGATGGTGCAGCTGTGCCTTCGGGTACTGGAACTGAACTGGGGAAACTGGAAAAACCACAGCCAGGCTGCCCGGCTAGGGAGCTGGAGTGGGAGAGACTCGCCCTGTGGCCATCTCTTGGAGCTTCTCCTCCTCTACAGCCCAAGGGAAGAGAAGTCTCTTCCAAAGGGAGACCATTCCAGCCCTCCCAGTCACCTTCCCCACCTGCATCAAGTCCTTGCAGAAGGTCTCTCACTGTGGGCAAACCTTCAGGCTTGTCCATCCGTGTGGCAAAATCTCATCTCGATACCTTTGCTGTCAGCAGGGGAAGGGAGTCCCAGCAGAGCCCTCCCGAACCTTTGTGGAACGATGACATCTACCCGTGGCTGGGGTCACCTCCTCCAAGTAGCTGCCAGGGCTCTTCCCTTTGGGGGGACGCTGCAAGCTGGAGGTGTCTGCACAGTAAGCCAAGGTGGCTGCCCCTTGAAGCCATTCTCTCAGTTTCCAGATCCAGCAGAAGGTTTCTCCCAAGCCTTTGAGAGCCTCCTGTATGTTCTCCTCAGATGAAGTCCTTCACTTGCAGAGACATTTGGCTTTTGCAGATCTGTCTGAAGGCCTTTGTGGAGCTCTGCTCAGGGAGCAAAGATCTGCCGTGGCTTTGGCTACCACTCAGGTCTCTGAGAGAAGTGAATCTTCATTGGGTCCTTCATGAGTGTCACACTGGTGCTAATAAAGGCTTGGGCAGGTCTGCCAAGGGAGGAGGTGAAATCCTGCACTAATTATTGTCACCAATAACATGTCACAGCACTTGGTAGCCTCTAGGGACAGAAAAGTTCCAAATGAGGATGAATCATTCTTCACAAGCTCCTCTGAGAGGAGTCGAGAGCAGGGGCTGGGGTGAGAAGGTGCATCCAAAGGACAACATACTCCAGGTGCCTTAGACAGCTCTGACTGGATGCCTGGAGCAGAGGCTTGGGGTTACAGAACTTGAAGGCTGACCCAAGCCTCCAGGCACTGGATGAGCCCAAAAGGCTCTCAGGCTGCCCATGGTTCAAAGGAGGGAAGTCTATGCATGACTCATCTATCAGGAGATGATTGACAGACCATGCACCAGGCCTCATCTTCCCAGGAGCATCTCCTCAGGTGCCCTTTTGGGTTTTGCTCCTTTCCAAAGAGCCTTTCTGCTGCTCCACCTCCATTGCAAGACCAATGGCCCCATCATGTCTTGTCCATCCCACCACACCCAGCCTGCCTATCCCATCACACCCAGCCTGCCTCTCCCATCACACCCAGCCTGTCCATCCCACCACCCCCAGCCTGCCTATCCCATCATCCCCAGCCTGCCTATCCCATCACACCCAGCCTGCCTCTCCCATCACACCCAGCCTGTCCATCCCACCACCCCCAGCCTGCCTATCCCATCATCCCCAGCCTGCCTATCCCATCACACCCAGCCTGCCTCTCCCATCACACCCAGCCTGTCCATCCCACCACCCCCAGCCTGCCTATCCCATCATCCCCAGCCTGCCTATCCCATCACACCCAGCCTGCCTCTCCCATCACACCCAGCCTGTCCATCCCACCACCCCCAGCCTGCCTATCCCATCATCCCCAGCCTGCCTATCCCATCACACCCAGCCTGCCTCTCCCATCACACCCAGCCTGTCCATCCCACCACCCCCAGCCTGCCTATCCCATCATCCCCAGCCTGCCTATCCCATCACACCCAGCCTGCCTCTCCCATCACACCCAGCCTGTCCATCCCACCACCCCCAGCCTGCCTATCCCATCATCCCCAGCCTGCCTATCCCATCACACCCAGCCTGCCTCTCCCATCACACCCAGCCTGTCCATCCCACCACCCCCAGCCTGCCTATCCCATCATCCCCAGCCTGCCTATCCCATCACACCCAGCCTGCCTCTCCCATCACACCCAGCCTGTCCATCCCACCACCCCCAGCCTGCCTATCCCATCATCCCCAGCCTGCCTATCCCATCACACCCAGCCTGCCTCTCCCATCACACCCAGCCTGTCCATCCCACCACCCCCAGCCTGCCTATCCCATCATCCCCAGCCTGCCTATCCCATCACACCCAGCCTGCCTCTCCCATCACACCCAGCCTGTCCATCCCACCACCCCCAGCCTGCCTATCCCATCATCCCCAGCCTGCCTATCCCATCACACCCAGCCTGCCTCTCCCATCACACCCAGCCTGTCCATCCCACCACCCCCAGCCTGCCTATCCCATCATCCCCAGCCTGCCTATCCCATCACACCCAGCCTGCCTCTCCCATCACACCCAGCCTGTCCATCCCACCACCCCCAGCCTGCCTATCCCATCATCCCCAGCCTGCCTATCCCATCACACCCAGCCCTGAAAGCACTGGGTTTCAGAGAGGCACGCCCCAGAAAAAGAGGTGTTGGCTCTTCTGGGTTCTTCTCTGAACCTTGGCAGTTCAAACCAGGCCTTCCTTGTAGTCTTTGAGCAGAGAAATGAGAGGAACAGGCTGAGTCAAGCCATGTGGAGGAGCTGCTCACTGCTCAGTGCCTGTTGATGGTGCACTGATGGTGCATGGATGGTCTCACCCAACTTGTCTGCTCTGTGTCAGTGTCAGTCAGTGGAACTCTCCTAACTGAGGGAGAGAAATTATGGAGGAATTAACCTCAATACCCCTTGGTAGGGACTTCAGGGCAATTTTGAGTTCCACCCAACCACAGTGGTCAAGAAACACCCTTCTGGCCACCAGCTACCTCCACTCACTGCCTTCTCCTAACCGCTCTTCCCAGGGCAGCCTGCACCTCCCTGTTCCTCAGGCTGCAAACCAAGGGGGTTCAACATGGGAGTCACTCAGGATGTGTGAGAGGGACAACATGGTCAAGATGAATAATAAGAACGACCACCTGGGTCTAGCTCAGCATTTCACCTCCTGCACAGCCCCTGCTCTGTGCCTTCTTGGGGACATCCAGCCAAGGAGAAGGTCAACAGGCTGAGAATTTCCTAGGAGCAGCCATTTCCTTGTGAAGTTTTTCATGCTCTTCGGGTTCTGAAACATGTCAATGCCTCTGAGTTACATCTCAGCCTTTCTTTTTTCCCCATTCTCTTGTGTTCTTTTTTCCACCCTGGTAAAACCTGCCCTGAGGACCCCTGGGCTTTCCTCCCAGGAGAAGACCAGGAACCATATTGGCAAGCCCATCACCCACCAGCTCAACAGTTGGAGCCTGGCGGGGAGCACATCTTGCTCCACCTCAGCTGGTTGAGAGAGGCTGGGTGGAGCTGTAGATGTTCCTTGCCAAGGCTGAATCCTTGGTTCCCACCATTCAACTTTAAGAGAGGCAGTGGAGGAGCCACAGTGGCAGGACAAAGCAGAGCTTCGCCTCCATGTAGGTTTTCTTCTCCACATCCTCATCTCTCCTTTTCTGCACTCTGCTGGCAAACAACTTCACTGAGTAGAACAACTCCATGAGAATGGTGAGAGATGTCTGCTGCAAGCTGTGGTTTTATTTAGGGGGCCAGAGCAAGATGACTCATGCCAGTAAGGGTGATTCTTTTTCTTGTGTGATAAAGAGATCCAAGATTTTGAGTTGTCGTTAACTCCTTGGAGTTACCTTTGGAATCACCATGGCTGCAAATTGACTCAGTTTCCAGGTGAGCCTCTTGTCCATGGGGTATAGGATGGAGCTGCTGCAGCTTCTAAAGGAAGAAATCCTGACTATAGCCACACACACAACCCATCAATAAACCATGGATCCATGGATCCATACCTAAGAGCTTGATACATGTGGTTTGGTGGTTGGGATCAGCAGTAGAAGCCAAGGAGAAAGGTCTGCAGGTCATTCTGTGGCTTCTCTGGGGACCAGGACTGCCTCTTGCTCCAGGCTGCTCACCTCTGAGATGCCTTTTGAAACTAAACTGTTTCAGACTTCAGTGGATCAGAATCTGGTTCTTTAACCTGGAAGGACAGAACCTCAGGATCTCCACATTCTTGAAGTCCAGAATCCAGAATCCTAGAATCCAGTATCCCATCATGGTGGGGACTGGAGGTCATCCAGCCCAAGCCCCTGCTCCAGCAGGGCACCCACAGCAGCTTGCCCAGCAGCACAGTGCCCAGGGGAGTTGGAAGCTCTCCACACAAGGACACTCCACAGCCTCTCTGGGCAACCTGCTCCAGGCCTCCAGCACCCTCACAGGGACAAAGCTTTCTCTTTAAAAAACAGGAAGGACACAGAACAAATCCATAGTTTATCCAAACACAGAAACCCAAAATTGTCCTTCATTTCCCTTCAACTCCATCTTCTTCTCCAAGCACCTCAACTGAAAGCCAAAGAACGCAAAGCTGGGCCTGGAGAACCTTGCAGAACATACCAGAACTGTGGCAGCTGAGCTGGTGATGCACTGCAGGGAGTGGCCCAAAACTCAAACTCCTTTTTCTTATTTTTTTTCTTTATGCATTTTGATCATTTTCTTCCTCTTACCTTCAGCAGGTCCCATCTGGCCATGGCTGGAAACGGCAGCCAGGGTGGATTCATCCTGCTGGGGATCACAGGCAGCCCCCAGGCACAGGCTCTTCTCTTGGCGTCGTTGCTCCTGGCACATGTGGTGACCCTGGAGTGGTGCTCCTGGTTGGGGTGGCTGGCAGCCTCCACACCCCCATGTACCTCATCCTCAGCTACCTCTCGCTGGCAGATGCCTGCCTCTGCAGGGCCATCTCCCCCAGAGTGCTTGCAGAGCTCCTGTCCAAGGAGAGGAGCATTTCCTTCGCTGCTTGTGCTGCACAGTTCCACAGCTTCTCCAGTGTCGCCTTCTGGCTGCCATGGCCTGCGGCCGGCGCCTTGCTGTCTGCAGCCCCTTGCTCTATGTCACCATCCCCCCAGCAGGCTCTGTTGGTGCCGTCCTACCTCGTGACACTGCTCAGTGTAACGGCCTACTCCAGCTGGGTTTCTGGGGACTACTTCTGCAGGTCCCACAGGATCGATCACTTCTGTGCCGCCAGCCCCATGCTGCAGCTCTGCTGCTCTGGCACGCGGCAGCGAGGTGCTCATCCTTGTGCTGGAGGCCCTGAATGCGGCGAGCACGACCCTGACCATCCTGCTCCCCTACATCTCCCTCCTCTTCACTGTCCTGAGGATGAGCTCGGCACAGAGCAGGTCCAGAGCCTTCCAAACCTGCACCTCGCACTTGGTTGCTCTTTCCCTATTCTACAGGATGCTGTTTTCCATGTACCTACAGCCCCTGTCCAGCCATGGCAGGCTGCACAAGGTGGTCTCCATCTTCTACACTGTGCTCACACCCATGCTCAACCCCTTCATCTATAGCCTCAGGAACAGGGAGGTGAAGAAAAGGTGGGAAAGTGCAGGACAAGGATCTTGAACCGCTGGCATCGTGCAAGGGTTGCATTCAGCTTCAAAGTGACCAGCTCATCTGAGGTGGGAAAGACATTAAAGCCACCAGAGTTTCCCCCAAGCCTCCCAAATCTATGTAGGTTCTTCCAGAGTTTCTCCACAAACTGAGCTCCCCAGTTCA